>JAXGGA010011296.1:0-43040 GCA_038373865.1 Uloborus plumipes
CAACTGACGATCTCAAATAGTTTTTAATCCTGGAAAGGGCAGAGTAAGATCTCTCAGCTGCACAATTTGTTGCTGGTGTGCATAAAAACATTTTAAGGTAAATGTTAATATTCGGATATAAGTCTTGAAGATTTTTTGACTTAATAAATCGAAATAGTTCTGACAAGGACATTTCTTCAGTACTGTCTGGAGTTTCTTGGGACAGAAGTCCCTTTAGATGAATGCACTCAATCACCAGTGCAGAACCTTCAATATCGACTGTATAAAACTTTTGCAGTTAGGCTGCTGCTTCTGTTATTTCTTCCACATCTAAGTGGCGCAGATTTGATAAAAATGCGAATCTGTTTAAAAACTCTGTGTACACAGCAGTTCTCTTATTCAACTCGGTGGAAAGTTTATCAATAATTATTACATAGTTTTCTTTCAGGCAACGGACCTGATTTTCTCCCATTTCATCATCTTCTTCAAGTTTAGATGAGTTTGATTCTGATTCATCAAAAAATTTTCTCCTTTTCCTCTGTCGTTTTGTGTTTTTGGGACAATCACGGTCTATGCCAAGAACATCTTTGATATTATTCAATTTCTTCTGCGCATCAGCAATGAAAAAACTTGAGGCATTTCTTAGTTCGTCTACAAATTTATGGAGGAAATTGTATAACATAACAACAGTATGCAAATTGATTAGATGAGACTGTATTTTCTGGCTTACAGAGTTGAATCCATTTAGTACATTTCCCCAAAACGATGCCATGAAAATTGTTTCCAAAGAAATTAGTTCTTTTAAAAGCCCTTTAGCTTTGCTCTTCGTAATTCCGTTCTCTTCTAGGCTATCGGTCAAATTCTTTAAACATTTTGCAATAGGCTGAAAATTTTTATTTAAGCTTTTGCAAGCATCTTCTCTCACTGACCGTCTCGTTGTGCTTAGCTTTTTAACTGTTACGTTCTTTTCAACGGGTATGTTAAACGACTCAAGAATGTTCCAGCGATGGGTAGATGACGAGAAAAAATTGTATAGTGCTTGCAGTAAGTCGAAAAAGTTTTTCGCTACAGTACAACATTCTGCAGCATGGGATCAAACTAAATTAAGAGAATGTCCAGAGCAAGGAACGTACGATATCAGTGGATTTATTTCTTTCAGCTTGGCTTGCAAACCGTTGTATGTCCCTGACATGTTGTATGCGTTATCAAACGACTGTCCACGACAGTTTTGAATGTCTATTATGTGCTATGCAGGTCCTTTTCGGTATCAATTTATGATACTGTGAGTGGTATACAGGCACCAATTTGATATGGTGATCTAATTCATTAGTAGTTAGTACATTGCGTGAAAGGAATTAATTAAAACTTCACCAGAATCTCACTATTGAAACCAAATTGAATTATATTATATAGGTGAATCATACTGTGTTTAAATCTCTAAAATTAATACATAGCATACAATGGACAAATAATCAAGAATATATATTTAAATCACTTATTTATTTATTTCTATAAACATATTAAACGATTCAGGTATTCATATAACTATTTAAATGTTGCAACATAAAATAATAATTTTAATGGCCATAATTAAACAAAAGATGTTGGTACCAACGGAAACTTGCACTTACGTGCTGTAGAAAGGTAATCGTGCTGTTCGCTGTCCATATGATTTTGTAAATTGGTGTAATTAGCATTCTCCAGATGAGCGGGTAGCTAGATGCAAGCACTGATGAAGATAAAACATTCTGTCCATTGTCCATATTTATTCGTAGATTTGTTAAAATTAGCTCATTCTCTAGATGTATAGATAGCTAGATGCATCTTGAATGTAAAAAGGAGGAACTGGTGCGATTTCTTCAGAAAACAGAAAGTTCGTTTATAAAAGTTCACTTATTAAACACCGTCCTCGTCATTATCTAGACTAACTTTTTAAGTAGACAGGATACAACCTTTTGAAAACCCTTCGAGTTCTCATGGAGAAGAATTTCTAGATTATATAATTGTAGTTGAAAACGCATCTTCAGCAGAATTTCGCATTATCTTGTAGAAAAAAGGAAAAGATTCTGGGGGACTGGGCAGCACACCCAGCCCCCAGCAAACATATTCGAAGACTCTTAGCTCATCCCGCAAACCTCAGCGCAAGAGGCAAGCGCCCCATAAATCTTTCAAAAACGTGAACTAAAACTACCGCTCAGTCCCTGATTGGCTACAGGAGTTTGCCAAACCAGAAAGGAAGAATTCCTCCCGTACTGTTGCAGTTAGCATTTTCAAGGCTCCGGTAAACAGGAAGTTGTGTTCGAATATGAAAACCGCTCGCCTCCAATACCTAACAGTGGGGGCTGTTTAGCGTTACGGGGATGCTATAACGTTTTGCCTTGTAGCATTATCATTATTACATCATCTAAAAAGAACTGGATTTCACTCCCTTTAAGGTCGTTTAAAGCCTTAGAAATTAAAATGTGGAAAAATTGAAATGATAGTTTTGAACCGAAAGGCAAACGTAGAAATTCATAGTTTCCTAACTCAGTACAAAAGGCAAGTTTCTCCCTATCAGATTCTTTAAGTTGAATTTGAAAAAATGCAGACTTTAAATCAAGGACTGAATAATAAGCGCGACCAGAAATATTAGGGGAAGACCGCCTATATTGGACCCCCTGAGAACAGGAGCCCTGTGTCGCTTAATGTGAAGCAAAACAGAAATGCAAAATAGGGCATTGTAAGCTAAATTTAATCAGGAACCGCCCTAGGAGCTTATATTTTCTGAAAATATGAAAATTATTTTTTTAAAAATTATTTTATAAAAAGTTGCAAAAGTCCAATATAGGAATATATGCGCCCAAATTGAACCATGCGCTTCCTAAATTGGACCGCACAAAGAAATCATAGAATAATTTATATTTGAACTATACAGCTTTTTTCCACGATTTGCAACATAATTGCTTTTGCTTCGGCCTCACTTAGGCAGTGTTGATAAACTTGCCGATGGCATTTCATACACTTAATCATGTTTTGCACTTCATCTATATGACAAATATTGCAATAACAATTGTTTTGTGCAATTTCTTGCTTCTTCTTGCGTGACTTTTTCTGCTCTATGCCTCTTTTATACGGCGTAAGAATGATTGCTGAGATAGACTTCCTTTTTGTTCCTTCTATTTTTTAGGCAAAGGTGAAATGTAGGCCGGCTTTACAAAATCATAGTTAGAGTTGACAATCATGTTTTGATGAGAACTATCAGCCGATTCTGCAGAACTTGTACTTATTTAAATCGTAGCTAGTTCTTGTACATGGTGTACAACTTACATCGAACATGTAATCTGTTCAGTGTTCGAGGGTTCACTTTGAGTAGTTTTATATGGACTACTTGCCTCTGATTCTCTTACAGACAAATCAATGTCATTAAACACACGTCAATTAACAGGCTACTCTCCTGTTCTTTAGAATCAACTTACAGCTTTTGCCCATAAGAGTTACCAAACAGTTCTCCCGTGCGATATTAGATAATGGATCTCATTAGATGTTCTCGCATCCATGTATCACATTCTCGATTAAAATATGTAGACAGAAACTGAATAAAGATCACATCTACGTGTATGATGTGCTTAAAGAGAAATTATTATTATTATATCGTTCTTATGTTTCTTATATCGTTTATCGTTCTTCTCAATGTTCTTTATGTAAGTGCTGTGCCTATCCATTAATAGAAATACATTCTTTTTACATTGCTTGGATTAACAGTTTTGATGAAATGTTGTATCAATTGTGTGAATTATCGTTTGTCATCCAACCTTTTTTTTTTGAACAAGCATACTGCTCACCAGGAAAGCTTTTACAATAAGTTCATACATGGAACGTAATCTTTTGAAAATAAGCATGGGGAGTTAGCAATTCTGTTGCACTCATGTAGCAAATAACCAGTGTATTTCTACCATGTTCACCACTCATTACTGCTCCAACCTGGTGTTTATCTCTATACGCAATATATTTTGGGTCTTTTGGACAATGAAAAGACCGACTTCATCTACACTGAACATTTTAGTAGCATATAAATTTTCCTTTTAAAATCGTTTTGAAAATATCGAAGAATTTCATATATATCTCTCGGTAAACCAGCATACATTTTATTTAAGTTAATAAATATGTTTCACAACCTGAAACTGCAGCTTAATGGATGAAAAGAAAAAAAAACATACATTTTAAGAAGTTGCAGCCTCTACTTAATAAAAATGTGCTTGATAAAAAATTTTAAATGAATATCGTGAATAGATGTTAAAGTATGCTTAAAATAATTTTAACTACGCTATTAAATAAGACGAGTCACTTATTTTATGTTTCGATTATTAAAAAGTCTTTTTTAAAATCATATTCTTAAATTGGACCACCGGTCCAATATAGGAAAATTTTTTCGGTCCAATAAAGGAAAACATGCCATTTTTTATTCTTCAGCTCATTGCTCTGTCAAAAATTATCACAATCGGGCATATAAATACATCAATGTAATCCTTATTAAACACAGATTATAATACTGTAACAGCATTTTACCGCAATTCACAAGTTTTTGAGTTATCCTTCTAGAAACTAGTCCACAAAATAAGATTTCACACGTTTTCAACACAAATCAAGCCGTAACTCACGCTAAACAGTTCGAAGACTGGTGAAACTTCATACACATTGATTTTATTCCTAAAACTTTATATTTCTACTGTTAAAGTGTGGCACAGATCTCTGTACTAGATTTTAAGCCCGAGGTCCAATTTAAGCAGTGGTCCAATATAGGCGGTCTTCCCCTATGCATGATCTCAGCAATACTGGGCAAACAAATTTTAAACGATTCAGTAATGCTATTTAGTAATCTGTAATCTACGACCATTCGGAATTTAGGTTTATTAAGGTCGTCATTCTTATTCGGTTTCTTACGAACAAAAATTGCAGGAAAAGCATACAACGAGGTCGAAGGCTGGATGATTTCAGCTTCTAATAATTTAGCTATCTCCTGTTGAGCAAATTCTTTAGCAATTTTAGGTATAGGGTACGGGCGTGTCTGTAAAGGATACGAATGAATTAATCTAAACTCAGGAACTACCTCATTTGTTGATCCTAATGTCATGTAAGACTTTGAAAAAACTTCAGTATTACTCATTAACATTTTTAAGATTTCTTTTTTTTGTTGAGGTTCTAAATGTTCAACATCAAAATCCGATTCCTTAATTTCCTGTTTTCTTAATTCCCTAACTGCAGATAAACTCAAAGGATTAACTTGAAATTGTTGCTTATTAGTAGGTTCTACACATTCTGATTCATCAAAGTTTTCCACGCCACCAAAAATTGACTTTTTCCTCAAAATTATAGGTTTGTCTAACTTATTTTCCACAATAGTTTGAATGGACTGATTAAAAGAGACCTGATGTACAGACTCAGAAATTAAAAGATTTGAGTTACCTCCCTTGGGACTGAAAATTACCTGATCTAAGTGAGATACATTATTCGACAATTTTAATGAAATTATTTGGGAAGCACCAGGCTGAATGGTATAATTTCTAAGAATCCTAACATTGTTTATATTCCCAGAAGGTTGTTCAAAATCCTCATTTAAAACTTGACTAACCTCCTCCTGATTAGTAACAAAAAATTTGAACTTTGAATTACCTACAATTAACTGATTATTTACTGCGTCCAACACTACCCTATTCCTTTGCAAAAAATCATAACCCAAAATTATTTGATAGTCAAAATTCCAAACATTTTTTGTCACATAGAAAAGATTTCCAAACCAAGAAGATTGAATTTTAAATTTTATGTTGACTGCAGACATGTAAGGAATAGTTGATTTATTCAAAGTAATTATTTTGACACTTCTCGACACATGCTCAACCTTAGTGGTTTCCTTAATTTTTAACAGGATGTCAGGCTCAATTAGGCTCAATGATGCTCCTGAATCAATTAAGGCATTCAATTTAACTGACCCAAATTGAAGTTGAATTATAGGTAAACAGTTACTTGAAGCAGTGTTACACGAGAGTACAAATTTCATTACATGATTATCATTTTCAGTCATCCTATCATTAGCCGGTATGTTAATTTTGTCAATCTCCTCATTAGTTTTTCTTTCATTTCCCAATGTTTCATTTTTTTTGTCATTCTGTTCTCTTATGCAATGGGCACCTGGTTGAGAACTTTCATTTTTATTGTATTTATCACAAGTACCCCCTATTAGTTTAAATTTTGTCTACCAAAATTTCCTCTGTTATTTCTGTAAGGATGACTAGACCTCCCCCTAAAAAATCTGCCCCTATTTCCTGAAAAATTTCCTCTCCTGTTATTCGAAAAATTTCTGCCCCTAAAATTTGAAAAACCATTATCCCTACCAAAATTATTTGACGAAGGAAAATGAACACAATCTGTGGTCAAATGGTTTCGACCACAAATGTGACATGAAATTTGTTGGGTAGAAAAACTGTTAACTTCCTGGGAATTTTTCTCAGTTAGATTAGCAAGTTCAGTAGTCAGCTTAGCAATTTGTTTGTTAGATTCAAGTTGACATTTTATTAGGGAATTAATTTGAAGATCCCAAGAACCATTTCCAGAGGGGCCCTCTGTTGCCTCCTCAAATGCATTTTCAATGTTAACTGCACACTTGACAGCCTCTTTAAAAGTCGAAGGACCAGTTTTTTTTACCTCGACCCTAATATCCTGTCTTACCACTTCCAAGAATTTATTCAATTTAATATTCTCAGCTAAGGTTATTAGATCCTGATTGCTAGAGTTGGTAATTCCTACAAAAAGCTCTGCCTGCTTGGAAATTTCACCTGCCAATTCTTTAACAGACTGATTTGGTCTGTGTGTGATTTTTGAAAATGCAGACTGAATGTCAGCAAAAGATTTTGTTTTTTGAAACTTTCCAACTAACAACTCCTGCAAATCCTGAATTTTCTCACATTGAGAAGCTGCGGCATCATTGATTAAAAAATCTAAAGCTTTATCACCTAAATTTAATTTGAACACAATTAATCTTTTCTCCTCACTCCATTTTTCTAGATCTGCAATGCTGTTAAACTGCTTAATGTGAAAATTAATATCTTCCCCCTCTTTGCCATTAAAAGTAGGTAAAGATGAAGCCAAACTTTGAGCAGACATTTTAGATTTTACTTTGGACATTTAGCAAAAATTTAAAATTTGAATGAAAACCCCATTGAAAATTTTGGGTTTGTTGATTGGAAAACATGAAAAAACAATAAACATACAACCCCTAAAGAATAGCATCACACAATAAAATTTCATATCACAACACAATTCAAGAAAATAATTGATAAAAATGCATTCATGGAAAAAATCATGTACTATCAAACAGTCACAAAAAAGTTTAAAATGCAATATACTTCAAAGACATTTTGTTATTGAAAAATTAAAATGAAAAATTGCAACAATTTTAAAAAATAAATTTCGTGAATGTTTAGTGATCTCAGGGTGATTACATTTTACATTCATAAAAGTATAACCCGGAATTCTCAACCCATTAATTATTTTTTTTGGAGCGGCACCAATTAATGATATGCAGGTACCAATTTATGTAGTGGTTACAGCCATGTGGTTCTATGCTAGTGGTTAGTACATTGATGTGAAAAGAATTGATTGAAGCTTCACCAGAATCTCACTATTTAAATCAAGTTGAATTATATTATATAGGTGAATCATACTGTGTTTAAATCTCTAAAATTAATACATAGCATACAATGAACAAATAATCAAGAATATATTTTTAAATCACTGATTTATTTATTTCAATAAACATATTTAACGATTCATGTATTCATATAACTATTTAAAATGTTGCAACTTAAAATAATAATTTTAATGGCCATAATTAAACAAAAGATGTTGGTACCAACGGAAACTTGCACTTACGTGCTGTAGAAAGGTAATCGTGCTGTTCGCTGTCCATGATGAGTGATTGCTCTCCAGATGAGCGGGTAGCTAGATGCAAGCACTGATGAAGATAAAACATTCTGTCCATTGTCCATATTTATTCGTAGATTTGTTAAAATTAGCTCATTCTCTAGATGTATAGATAGCTAGATGCAACTTGAATGTAAAAAAGAGGAACTGGTGCAATTTCTTCAGAAAACAGAAAGTTCGTTTATAAAAGTTCACTTATTAAACACCGTCCTCGTCATTATCTAGACTAACTTTTTAAGTAGACAGGATACAACCTTTTGAAAACATTCGAGTTCTCATGGAGAAGGATTTCTAGATTATATATTTGTAGTTGTAGTCAAAAAACGCATCTTCAGCAGAATTTCGCATCATTGTAGAAAAAGGAAAAGATTCTGGGGGACTGGGCAGCATCCACCCAGCCCCCAGCAAACGTATTCAAAGACTTAGCTCATCCTGCAAACGCCAGCGTAAAAGGCAAGCGCCCCATAATTCTTCCAAAAAACGTGAACTAAAACTGCCGCTCAGTCCCTGATTGGCTACAGGAGAATTGCCACACCAGAGAATAAGAATTCCTCCGTTACTGTTGTAGTTAGCATTTTCAAGGCTCCGGTAAACAGGAAGTTGTGTGCGAATATGAAAACCGCTCGCCTCCAATACCCAACAGTGGTGGCTGTTTAGCGTTACGGGGATGCTATAAGGTTTTGCCTTGTAGCATTATGTATTAGGGTGGGTCGAAAAAAGCTTTTTTTTTCTGATCAATTTCTAATAGCACGGAAAACTTGCCCATGGGCATCCTAATAACGGGAAAAATAATAAAAAAAATAATTAATTACTTTTGTAATCGCGCAAGAGCTCTAAAGTTTAGAAAAAAAGAGAAAAATCTGTCATTTTTAAAGATGAATATTTTTTTCAAAAAATACTTTTTTAAATTTCTAATAGTGCGGAAAACTTGCGCATGGGCATCCTAATAACGGGAAAAATAATTAAAAAAATAATTAATTACTTTTGTAATCGCGCAAGAGCTCTAAAGTTTAGAAAAAAAGAGAAAAATCTGTCATTTTTAAAGATGAATATTTTTTTCAAAAAATACTTTTTTAAATTTCTAATAGCACGGAAAACTTGCTCATGGGCATCCTAATAACGGGAAAAATAATTAAAAAAATAATTAATTACTTTTGTAATCACGCAAGAGCTCTAAAGTTTAGAAAAAAAAGAGGAAAATCTGTCATTTTTAAAGATGAATATTTTTTTTAAATACTTTTTTAAATTTCTAATAGTGCGGAAAACTTGCGCATGGGCATCCTAATAACGGGAAAAACGTTGGATAGAAAAGAGACAGTTAAACTGGCTAAAAGAGAAGAAAAAAGAGAAAAACTTTCTATGCATGAATGTATTACCATCACAATAAATAAAACTGACCTCAGTAAAGATTAGAAATATCTTTTAGACATTGTTCAAGCAGTCAGCACAGGAAGCTGTGATCCAGAATTAGCAGCTAAAAATCCTGGACCCCTCAGCCATTCCAGATGGTTAACTTGTGCAAACCGGGTGTTAAGACTTTATGTTTCCCAAATAAGTCCGACAAGCGAAATGAAGACCCTTGCAAATTACATTGTAAAGACCTACGCTCCTGTTTGGTTCAATATTAAAGTGCACAACACTGTGAAAGATGGTCCGAAGCACGTATTAAAGATCATTCAAATAACCAGACATTTTCCGGACAACATAAAAAAAAATCGATCCAGTCATTCAGAGAAACTCTTTCTTCTGCCATCTAGAGATTCTCATGCTGGCGATGATAATGGATAACAGATAGCACATTAGAGAGTTAGGCTACAGGAAGATACTGAAAGCCAGAAATGAGCCGCCAGTAGTGGGCCACATTAGAGCTTTCAAGCTTTCTTCAATTAACTTTGAAGCCACTGACTATCCTGAACTAATTGATTGGACAAATTGTAAGCTGACACCTCCACCCCTTCTGTCAAATATGTCTACAGAAAATATTTCAACCCTATTGAAAGAAAAAACCCTTCCAGAATTTGATTACTTGAAATTTCCCTGCCACACTCAGTCAGTGGAGAGGTGTGTAAAACTAGTTACAGAGGCTGCTGCTAAAGTTTGCGGGAATGAAAACCGAGAGGGTTTTATTAAGACAACCTTAAAATCAAGATCTTTAATGCAAAAATTTGATTCGAAGTCAGAATTCAAAGGGTGTAAGTAAGCACACCCAAAATGGTTGGTTGATTGGGTAGGATGTGGGTGGGACTTGATTTAGTATTATTTTAGAATCTGTAAAAAATATGCTAAAATGTGCAATAAGCTGCGATATGTGATTTTTTCCAAAAAAAAAAAAGGATTTTTAGGGTTTTTGTGCAAATTCAAACGAACGGCAATGTACCCCAAGTTTTTTTAAACCAATTTCTATAACTACAAAAGTAGTTTTTATACTATTAAATATAAAAAAAATTTTTTTTAAATAATTATATATTTTTAAAAATTACAGATTTCTCTCTTTTTTTTCGAAATTTTAGACCTTCTGCGTGGTTTCAAAAATAATTAATTATTTTTTAAATTATTTTTGCTGTTATTAGGAAGCCCTGGCACAAGTTTTCCGCACTATTAGAAATAAAAAAAAATATTTTTTGAAAAAAAAATTCATCTCTAAAAATTACAGATTTTTCTCTTTTTTCTAAACTTTAGAGCTCTTGCGCTTTTACAAAAGTAACTAAATATTATTTTCATTATTTTTCCCGTTATTATAATACCCATTCGCAAGTTTTCCGCACTATTAGAAATTTAAAAAAATATTTTTTGAAAAAAATATTCATTTTTAAAAATGACAGAAATTTCTCTTTTTTTCTAAACTTTAGAGCTGTTGCGCGATTACAAAAGTAATTAATTATTTTTTTTATTATTTTTCCCGTTATTAGGATGCCCATGGGCAAGTTTTCCGTGCTATTAGAAATTGATCAGAAAAAAAAAGCTTTTTTCGACTCACCCTATTATGTATCTTCAAAAACTCGAAAACTGCTTCAGCAAGATGCAATACACCGCCAACTCGGCCAGTTTGATCCACGGACAGCTGTTTCGAGCTCATTGTGCTCTAATCAGCAAGGAATACGAAAGTAGTCGAGTTGGAGGCAAAAATCCTCTTATAAAGCAAAGAGAGCCAAAAAAAAAAAAACTAGAAGCTAATTGAAAATTAGAATACCAGCAAACGACCGCACTTGGTACGGTACAACTCGTAATTTTTTTAGGCAGGAAATAAATTCTGAAAGTATTTTGCTATATGCGGAAATTTTTGATTGATACAATATGCCGCCCCCTAAAATTTGCCGCCCTGGGACCGGGCCCATGTGGCCCATGCCTAAATTCGGGCCTGTCAGAGGACCTTTGAGCGATAAATTTTAAAGCAGGTCCACTGACTTTAATGCCTTCAAATCCTCCACTAAAACTGTTCTCATTAATACAAACTTTCAGTTTATAAAAATTTGTGTTTCACAAACTAGGTTTGAGAAACTGGGCAAAAAACTTTTTAATTTATTGAAAAAAAGAAAAAAAAGATTATTTTTTCCACTATCTCTTGCACATTGATCTCAAAAAATGGGAGAGAAAGTATTATCTATTAGTGAATCACAAATTTGTGCGTGAACACGTTGAAATTGTTTCATTCATCATATTATAATTGCTGAACTGAAGCTCATTTTGTAATATCCTGCGTTACCTGATTTTAGTGAAAACTTAAAACAGGATCGACCTTCTAAAACTTGTTCAATTTATAGTTCTATAAAAATCAAGTGCAACAAGATAATTACTTGTAGGTGTTTCAAAAGCCATTTTAGCTGTTACCGAGAATATTTGAAATTTATAATCAACTAATAACTTAAAGTACTTAATATTTTCATTTGTGCAAACGAATGGACGATGTTATTCCCGGTATTGGAGAGAAAATATTCTCTGGTAAGTACGCACAGAAAATTCAAAATTTGGAAAATAAATTTTCTGAAAAATAAACAAATTCTCAAGAAAAATACATTAATGTTTTAAATTGCATTAAATTCTAATCAACAGTCACAATAAGACAATAATGCAAACCACACGGCAAAAAAAGGGGGATTGAAAACTGCAATCGATCTTAACCCCCCAGGGGGGTAGATAAACTTGAATTTACCATTTCCAACTAAGGATGAAACTACAGGCTCGAGATACAGTGGCAAGAATGTTTGGTGTTTCTTAGTGAGTTCTGCCTTAGCAATAGCTACACAGCATTAACTTTAACCTTATTGGCTTAAAATGTTCCCAAAAAATACGTGTCTGTAATTTTAATGCCAGCTTAGGATCCTTATTTTAAATTAGCCAAGTCATTATTGCTGCACAATGGATTGGATCACACTTAAATTTTAGAGTTTTTGCATAT
Source organism: Uloborus plumipes (assembly GCA_038373865.1). Lineage (NCBI taxonomy): Eukaryota > Metazoa > Arthropoda > Arachnida > Araneae > Uloboridae > Uloborus > Uloborus plumipes. The sequence continues at coordinate 12,332 of JAXGGA010011296.1, forward strand.
TTGCCTCGTCGTTTTTACAACAAATCTATATTTAATGCGATCAGTTATAAATTTACAACTTGCTGATATTTTGCATATTTTCTTTACAATTTTCAGCGACATTTTGGAGGACTTGGAGTGCAAAAGGAGCTATCTAGCTCAGTGTCATCCAGAAGGACTTGATGCCTACACCGCCGTAACTGATGGACCGAGAAGTGTTCTCCTAGAGCTTTGCGACAAAACTTCTAGCCTCCGAAAAGGTAGACGTGTATTAAAAAACATTTAATGACTAAACGATTATGCATAAAAGGTGAATCTAATCTCTTGAGGAAAACTCCAAACGGTGTTAGCAAACATGTAAATCGGCAAGAATACCTGAATATAGAAACATAAACCAGCGAGTGTGAAACAAGCAAATTTATCGCACAGGACGATTTTGTATAATATTTTAGTTTTTGAGTCAGGTTTAAACCAGCTGCGGACATCTGTGGCCAGTAGCTGTATTGCGTAATTTGCAATGACAATGCATCGACCGTCGCAACAACGAGCCAATCTGCTTAATTTTCGTTAATGGCTGAGTTGTCGTTTGCGACGCTGCTGGCCGCAATTTCAAACAACCACTTTAAGCCATTTTTAAAAACTGAAATTTTGCATAAAATCAATATTGTCTAGGAAATTTTAAAGCTTTATCGCAACTCTCAGTATCTGGCTTTGTGCGCATGTAGCGATCATATATCTCTATATGTCCATTCTTGCTTGTTAAGATGTTTTCTGTCACCCCCTTAAAGATTTGTTCAAGAGTTTAGATTCATGCTGTACTTTTTTTCTATTTCAAATGTGACTGCTTATCGGCTCCTCACATTTTCAGACCGATTCCTCACAGGATCCCAATTTGTTTAATGATATAGTGATTTGAGTTGACTGATTTGAATTGATTTACTTTCTCAATCCAAATTAAGATCTCAAATCCACACCATTAGCATTTAACTTCCTTTAATCAGTTAACCGAAAAATAAATATAATTTTCCAGAGCAAGCTTTAGCTTATCAGAGCTACATTATAATGGTGTTTATTGTACTTTGTAGTGTTTTTCAGGTTATATGCATTTTACTTTTTTTTTTTTGTTCGAAAAATACGCCATCCCTTTGTACATATTCAACCATGTTAAATTGGATGAGGTATGTGAAAATTCACAAAGCAACCCACATAGGTAAACGTTCAATTTGATATGTACACAAGAAAAATAATTTTGGTTAATAATGAATTAACCCATTTATGCTCAAGTTTTTTTAACAATGTTTTTCAATTTTTGTCTGCTTAAAACTCTTACTTGGAATGGTTTACATACCTTCTGGACTTAAAATAGTTCGCCGTTGCCATATTTATTTAGTTATTTAGCGTCCTGTTTATGGCATATTTTGCAAATATGACATTACAGAAGGCATCTGATCAATTTTAAGCAAATCATTTTAAAATAGTTTAATTTTATGAAAAATAAATTTGCAAAAAAACACTTACTTTCTGTGGCTACCCATGCTGGATAATTGTTTGACTGATTTGTATGAAATTAGCGGCCAATAAGTAACTCTGATGTCCAAATAGTGGCTCTAACTGGTTTTCTCAAAAAGAAGAACTATTCAACTTGTGAAAAACAGTTTTAGTAAAATGATATACACACCACAGGTTTTGGTATGCAGTAAGTAACAAGCGTCCCGTTTTTAGGCTACTGGGCATAAATGGGTTTGAATAAAAATATAAGTAAAATATTTTCATAAAGATAATGGATAAAAAATATGCATTTTACTGACAATTGCAATCTTATACTGCCGTGCTAAGCACAAAAGTCGTATTTGCACTTTTTAACAAAATTGAGTTATTGTCACCTGGTGGTGCTTTGTGACTTATTTTTCTAAATGCAAGGTTTGATGGTCATGAGCACGAGAAATATTTTTTAAACAATTCTGAAAAAGTACATACTAAATCAAATGCATGGAGGCGCAAAACTCAAAACAGCAATATTTCAGTTTGAGATCGTCTGCAGACACCACTTTTGCTCTTAGCACGGCAGTATAGATTCCAGTAACGATGAGTAAGACTTCAATAGCTAATAAAATGTGAATTTAATAACAATTATCAATTTTGAGCAACTTTATGCAAGTTAAGTTAGGAAACACATTAAGAAATTACTTCATAATTTTAAAGGTTGTTTTCGTTTGCAGAATATCATGAGTACAGCCCTTGCCTGTCGAACTCAACACAGTTGTATGAAAACTGTATATTCCAATCCATTGTGGAGACTGACAGTGATGGACATTTTGACGATGAATATACCGATTATTCCGAAGGAACAAATGAAGCTGATATCCAAAGGAGTTGCAGGTAAATTTTTAAGTGAAACTTCTAATACGAGGGCTGGAAAATCTTATTCGTAATCTTTCTGTGTGACGGAAGTGACGTAGTTGCTTTTTAATTGTTGCTAGAAGCAATGTAAAATGATGGTAGTTAAAGTTAAAATACTTCCAGCTTTTAATTGTTGCCAAAAACAAGGAAAAAATAATAGTGGTTGAAAATTTAGTTGTATTAATAAATTTGACAAATTAATTTCAAAGCTAAACGCAAGCAAACATGCAATTGTGAATTTTGGCGCATTATAATCCTTTCACATAATACAGGTTTTTGCTGATTTCCTTCGTTCAAGTCAAGTCATCAGTTAAAAAGGGTGATCCACATTGCTATGATCAGTCTTAAAATTAGTGTGTTTATGTTTATTAACAAAGGTAACTTTTCATTACTTGTATAATTCAACTTCGCAGAGATGGCCTATGACTCTTCCTTTTTTCAGGATTGTCCATTTTTAGGAAGGGGTGATACGCAGATAAAAATTGAAGAATGGGATTCACAATTGATGGCGGAATTTGAATGGGTAGAAATTCTACCTATTTTAAGGAATGGACTCGTTTTCTCATTTGATTGACACCGCCCATCTAGTCGCGGTTGAATTATATTTTTCATTGTTTTGCCAACAATTAAAAAGCGGATTTTGAGTATTATTTATTTTTATCATTGTTTATAGTCTATTTTCTTCATTAAAACATACAATGTTGGTGTGAATGTGCCTAAATCAGGTGCAGAAAAAAATGAGCGTTGAGCGTTTGTTCCTTTATATCTCCCATAATTTCTGAAATTCTGAACAAAAAACAATGTAGGGCAAATAACTTGTTTTGGGCTTGCTTAAGGGGGGGGGGTATACAAATGTTGCAATTTTAGTTCATAGACGAAAAACTAATCCCATTAGTTGAGTTTGAACTAAGAAACCGCATACTTATATCTAAAATATTGTCATAAATTTCCAATTATAATTTTAAAATATACTTTTAAATAAATTGGAATACACTGATTTTCTCCAACACTGTTTTCACTCATTAAGTTGTGGTCGGATTAAAAATGGTGATGGGGATGCTACTGAGTTCAATTATTTTCAGAAAATAAACAAAAAAGTATTCAACAATATCAGCCCGATTTTTTCTCAAAATCTAATCAAGATTTAAGTATCTTGACTTACTAATATAAGCAAAACTGGAATTAAAAAATGGATAACTGAATAACAATTATCAAAATAAATAAATAAATAAAACAAATAGAACAGTTTCGTTGCTTCATTTTCTTATATATTTTCTAACTAATTTAGCTTATCTCCATCATCAATCCTAACTAATAATTTTGAGCAAGAAAAGGGAAAAACTTAATAACGATCATATGCTCCCGTAACTAAAAAGACTTACTTTTAATTAACTAGTTATGTGCGCATTAGATTGAAAGAATCTTAAATACTCGTAACTTAACTTATGGCAAAATATACCTGTATGATGGAAAAAAAGCTAAGAAATGAGTACGTACAATAAAACTCTGATTACGTCTGATTAGGAGAAAAATAAGTGACAGAGGTCTTAAAAAAGAAACCCTTGAAAAACTTAAATGCAAAAAGAACATTTACAAGCGATAGCTGAAAAGATTTAACATAAAAATCACACTGTTGATAAAAACTTATGCTTAAACAAAATGTGGGGGTCCTGATTTTTTTTTTTTTTTTTTTTTTTGAGAGAGAGAGAGAGAGAGAGAAAGAGAGAGTTTACTCTGACCGTGCTTCTAGAATATCGAATATCAATTACAAACTTAATATTGACAATACAACACAAACCTGCCCAATTCTGGTTGACAGCTCATAACTAGTCATTTTCCCTCAGAGTAAAAATTATTTATTAAAACTTTTTTTAATGATTTTTTCAGATTGTACTTGCCATTGAAGAGTTGTCTGGTTCAAGAAACTACCATGAATTGCAATCGAGAAACAGCCAACTTCTTGGAGAAAATCATCGTTCGAGCTGCTGAAAGCTTTATCCAATCCAAGTGTCAGAATGTATCCTAACTTCTTACAAGTTGGATTTGTGTAGGATACTTAATAATATATAAATAATAACATTTACAATTTGATAACACTTGGAAAAAATGTTCCGTAAGCATTTATAGTGAAGTATTTCATCAAAAGAATAAAGCAACGACGGTTTATTTTCATTTGTTTATTGCATTGTTTTGATTATGATTTTTAAATTTATGTTTTCGTTCTAAGTCAATTTGTTAGAGTTTATAGTTTGTCATTACTTGTATACTTCTTCATTAACAAATATAAAAAAAAGCTTTTAATTACATCATTAAAGCAACTTTTAGACAAAAACAATTGATTAAAGAGTAAGTAGAGTAAAAGAAAAAGCAAAATTTTGCATACTCGAGTTTGAAGTTGATAAAGAAGTGTGTTTTCAGTGAAGAAGACACAAATAAGATATTCTCTTTTACCACATGCTTACTCTTTATGCAATAATTTGCACTTTTTGTGCATAGTAACTTTTTTTTAAATCAAAACTCTAAATGTTTCATTCTATACAAATTCACCTGAAATTTTAAGAAAAAATTCGATTGATAGATGCCTTCTAAACATACTTATGCTTCTTCCCTAATATGTAAATTTTTAGCATGAAAAAAAATGTACTGAGTTTGGGGCAATGTTTGAACGCTTTAAAGAGAAAGGGAACCAACTGTGTATAAAATTACACTAAATAAAATATTTTCGGAAAAAAATAGAACCGACCTCAGTTAGAAATTGCTCTAAAAAGTAAAAAATAATTTTTTTTCTTTGAACACCATCGAAACTACTTTTAAACATAAGTTTTGAAGTCGGCGCAAAAACAATGTATAGAATCATACCCAACCACAATTCAACTATGAATATAAATTTTAATGGATCCAGGTTCTTTAAGAGCATTCGCATACATTTCATTGATTACCACACATTCGTGTAATGTTACATTCTGCTTTTAAATTTCAATGGTTTCTCTGAAAAATGTTGGCAAAATATAGTTAAATATCATTTTACCTATCGTTTTTGCGCCGACTTCAAAACTTATGTTTAAAAGTAGTTTCGATGGTGTTCAAAGAAAAAAATTATTTTTTACTTTTTAGAGCAATTTCTAACTGAAGTCGGTTCTATTTTTTTTTCCGAAAATATTTTATTTTATTCTTTTTAGTGTAAATGCACTTATGCCTAATAACTCAACACTCATGGTATTTGATAAATTTTATTTGTTTGTAATGATGTTTTTTGGTCACAAGCAATATGAAAATCACAAAAAATAGCTACTTTAATTTTTAACATGTATTTATCATCTTCAAAACTTTTGACTTTTAATTTTACAATGAATTTGACGTAAATGCAAGGTTTAAAATACAGAATTTTATGAAGGTACAAAAATTAACATAATATAATTGATTGTGTATATAATTTTTGAAAAAATAATATAAGTGTCGCGAATCAAAAACCATTTATTGCCACTATCGATGTATAAAAAGTCTTATTAATTTACAATGTACATTGTAACCAAAAAAAATTAAATTCGTAATCTTTTAGTTTGGCTTCATCCATTACCTCTTTCGTAACGATATTGCATTGTTTTTTGAAGTCGGTTAAAAATAAAAACAACCTCCCCTTGATGGGGGTTCAAAGCACCCAAAAATGGCGCAAACGTCTATAAGAAAATTCTACAGCATCGAAGGACCCCGTTGCCAATTTTAACAAAGATCCGACCTAAACTGTCATTTTGTACTAAAAAAATATGGGGTAGATCCCCATGAAGGATGTACCTGCATAAAAACATTACAATCATTAAAATCATTTAAAAAAAACAAAAAAAAAAACTATGCAGCTGTTCAAAAAAAATAGTTCAGACCTGGACTCGATCTCATTCCATCAGGAACTTCAATCTGACGCGTTTAACCACTTGACTATCGTGTTGCTCATTGAAGTAAGGATTTACGATAGCACATATTGTTTTAAATAACATGAAATGTTCGTTTTTCGATCATAACTTTTTTTCTAGTGAACAAATATCGTCATATGAGTACATGGTACCTAAGTTACACCATTTCCTATCGATTAAAAAAATATATCGTCCAATTCGGTTCAGTAGATCAGATGTAATGTGCGAACAAACAAAAAAAAGTATACGCTTTGAATTGAGAACCTCATCCTTTTTTAAAGTCGGTTAAAAAGCAAAAAAGAAGCAGACATTTTTTTTTTGTTTTCTTAATTTATTATGAACTTGGTACAAATGTTTTGATTCCAACAAAACTGTTACACAATTTTACAGAAATCAAAGCACTAGTCATCATAAACCATGGACCTCAAAGCGAATACCGTACATTACCAACTGAATTGATAATTTAAAGAATATACACATCCTTTACTAAGCGGTAGTTCTTGAGCACGTCTCAAGACCCAAAGATGGCGAATACAGCAACACGTGACGGATTAAGCTGGCCGCTTCCATTCCACACTTTTCAGCTCCAGTACTCATCAAACAAGCCCTTAGCATCAGTTCGTACCTAAAAAGAAGTAAATACGTTAAAAAAATCGCTTGTAGGGTTGACCGATTAGTGATTAAATACTTAAGCACAATTTCGTTTTCTGATCCATTTCGTCGCATTATTTTAAATTGTATTTAGTACTAGTGGATATGCCTGGCGTCACGAGGGGTTAAAATGCAACATGCGAAACCCAAGGAGGTATTTTTTTGTGATAACGTGGTCATTTAAGTCGGCTTGAAGCATAACGTGAAACCAAACTTAAATGTGTTATTTATCTGTGATGATTTTCTAAAAAACTGCGTCTCAGTTTCTGAAAAAAAAAAAAAAACAGGCGTCTTATATATTCCAGGATGAATTCTCACGAAAGAAACATTTCTTAACTATTTGGATTGAGAGAAGCCTCAGAAAACCACACGAGGCAAAGAAAATATCAAATGCAAAATTAGCTGTCGAGGGGAACTTGAGATGAAGCACTAAATAATGATTTGAATAGAGGAAAGCCTTTAGAAAATTAGAGATTTTGTGTGGAAGTTTCAACAAAAATTGGAATAAAAAAAAGAACTACTTGTCAGATTTTTTTTCTAATTGGTCTCTTAATGTGCCCAGTGAGGACATAAACAAATTGTGAAATTTTTAGTAAAATCAGACGGGTAGTTTTTGAGTCTATGAAGGACATACATACATGGGTACATACATACATACAATACCGAATGCCCAACAATTGCTTCAGCTTTCTAATTATTGGCAAAAGCAATGCAAAATGTTAATGTAATAATTGCTTATGTTAAAGACGAATACAGAAGAGATGAACTTGCAACTGGAAAAATTAATTTTTTACCTGAAAAAAAAAAAAAAAAACACATTACATGCGATTGCTCCTTAATTGTAATTCAAAATGGATAACCAATAGAATTAACTTTTAATTCTACTTGATAAACTACTACGGTATGGTGCTATTCAATTAAATGTATGTGTAAATATGAAATGTGTATGTTTTTCATGTACGTTCAAATTTTAGAACTTTAAAATTTCTAAGAAAAAAAAAGGGAATTTCGTAAGTATTTAGAGAATGGTTTTTCTTTTTTTTTTAGCAAAAATTCAAATATTTTACAAAATTAAATTTAAAAAAAAAAAAACAAAAATTGATCATTCGTGTTCTAAAAGTAATAAGTAATCAGAGATATTTTCCCTAAAGAATATTTTGTTTTAAGAATGATTAAATACTGTGTGGTCGAGAGCTCATAAAAATTGCAATACTCACATGCATGTCATTGTAAGTTCTTTTTCCACTGTATTGGCTTCGTGGTAACCCAAAAATTCCTGAACTTTTACTGAACATATTTCAAAATCGTCATTGTTCTCTAATAAGCACGGAGAAATTTTTAAATATTCTGCAAGAAAAAGAAAATTATGTATGACATACAGAAGAGTGATTTGGGCTTCTTAGAAAAGTACGCATATGCAGAAACTGGAGAAATTTTAACAAGCTCCACAATATTGAAAATATTGCTAAAAAAGACTGAAGAAGATAAAAATTTATATTAAAACTGTCTTTGATGAACGCTACACAGACACAAGATTAAATAAATAAATAATAAACTTTTTCTTTGGTGGAAATGCATAACTGGTATAAAGTACATTGATAGTCAACCTTTAAAAGTTGGAAAAGAGAAACAAGTTCAGTTTTTTGGAGAAAGCGACAAAAAGTATATTTTTATGGCATCATTCTTTCCCGCAATCCAGAATAATGTGCAATGAAAATTAAAAGTACAGTGAAATTTTTCTGTTTCCAGAGAGAGATGATGTTTGGAAGTATGAAACATCGTAAATAGTGTTAGCCATTCCTGGCTCAGATATGAACCCAGAGGATCAATGTTACTTTCCAGAAATGTGTATATACTAATTGTTTCATAAGCATTAAAGGAAAGTACGAAACTACTATTTAATGAGTCGTGAAATTAAAGCCTTTAAAGCATGATTTATTTTACCCCTCTAAGGACCTATTTTACCCCACGCTATGGGGAAAAATAGGTCATCGGCAGCACATTTTATAACTTATTTATAAGTATCAATATTTTGTTTTGTTTTTCTGAGATATTTCACTTTAAATGTCATAAGTAATACACGTTTGCATACTCTGAGCTTTTTATTTGCTAGTTGAATCAATATATTTTTTACTGTCAAAGCAGGAATGTAAAGTTGCTCTTTTTTGACTCATTTTACCCCCACCTGACCCTATTTTGTAGTAGAATCTCTGTGTAGAAACTCTACTTTATAGAAGATTCAAAAATCCATAAGAACGTTTCACCACTAAATTGCACGTGATTTTACAATTTATTTAAAAATTTCAAACAGTTTTAAGGTAGCAAATCATAGTTACATATAGTAAACTCGATGGAAAAAAAAGGATTTTTACTTTGCTGCACATCGTAATCTTTTAATCAATTTGTCACGAATCAATCTTTTTAGAAAGAAAGTGAATAAATAAGGGCTTATTTTATGAAATAAAGATAGTGTAAAGTTGTAAAAATCTAACGATGCACTTTACACTCAAGAGCTACTTTTCTCAAGTCGATTGCATGTGAACATAGAATAAAGAGATTAAGGAAGAGCTTCTAAAAAATCAGTACCTTTTCGCAACGTTGATTGATAATCACATATTTTTGTCAGCAGCTCAGCGGGTTTCTCAAACTGATCATGGTAGTTTTCCGCAATCATCTCACTTCCGCATTTTGCAACGAAGTCCTTAATGCACTTTATTCCATTTTTGATTATGCTAAAAAATAAAGTAAACCTTTTTTTTTATAAATTCCTTTCAAAATTTTAATGGTTTTTTTTTTCTTTAAATTTAGTACATGATGTGTAAAGTTTTATCAACTATTTTCGATGAACCAGATATGAGGGAGAAATAAAATTATAGTTTCATGGTTTTTTTTTCTTTTACACTGCAAAAAAAGAACTGTTATTTTAACAGTATAATACTTGCAGCTGAGGTTCCAATTTAAAATTGTAAAATGCACAGTGATAAACTGTAAAACGAGCAATTTTACAGTTTCTTACAGTAAAGTTAGAAATTTTACAGTTTATTGCAGTAAAATTTAGCTGTATTATACTTTAAGAACAGAAGTTTAATACTGGCAGCAGAGGTTCCAATTTAAAACAGTAAAATGCACGGTAAAAAACTGTAAAATTAGAAGTCTTGCAGTTTAGTACTGTAAAAGTAGAAATTTTAGTTTATTACTGCAAAATTAGAAATTTTTACAGCTTATTACTATAAAATTAGCTGTATTATACTGTAAAAACATTCATTTTTTAGTGTATAAGCGGAATATTTTTCAGTATTATGGTATTTTCAAGCGTGCTGGTACTTGAAGTATTGTCGATATGCACTGTGCAGTTCTAGGAAAAAGTGCGTACGATATTGTATACGAAGTGTATAATAATTGTACTGGTTGTAAATCGGAAGTAAAGTAACAAAACATGAACGCAAATACATTACTCAGAGTAACATTATTCTTTTAAAACCATGTAACTAGACTACAGAAGCATACATCCCTTGAAGTTCTATCGGTGTTTAGCTGTGACTATTTTTTGAAAATTTTAAATACAATGATTATTTGAAGTGAAGTCAGCAGATAAAGAATTCAAGAGTGTAAATAAAAGAAATGTTTCATAGAATGCTTATTTAAAAGGTGACTTATATGGGCGATTTTCTGTAAACTCGTCATTTTTCACACGAAATCTGTCCGGGCAAGGTTTTTTGAAATGTTCGTATAATTATAATACTATTGCTCCGAAAATGAATCTATTACTTTCGTTTGAAAGAGGGCCAATTGAAGTTTGTGTTTTTCTGATAAATTATGATAGGGGGTAAGTTCCCCGCCTAGTATAACTAGGCAGGGGACTGTGCCAGGTGACTGTGTTTTTGCTCTTTCTTGCGTAATATCTGCAAAACTATTGGAACATAATTAGTTATCAGACTACCTATAAATTTAGGCACAAATCGTGGACATAATGACTAATATGTTTTATAATTACATTAATTGACATTAATAAAATCACTTCCCAGAGGACTGTTTTCGCAACGACCCTGATGCATACTTTCATCACAAATGTGGCTCTCAAACTAAGCTAAGTAGCGTTTCAACGCTGTTCTCAGCGATTTCGACAAATTCACACTGATTACTTTAAACTTCATGCCAAAAAGAATTTGCAAAAGTAATAGATTTTTCGTTTTACAGCTTAGAATTTGTTGCAGGGGACTGTTTGAAAAAACTCCGGACAGAATTTACATGACAATTTTAAGTTTTAGAAATACGTTCTTATACCTTATTTCATAAGAAAAATAAAGCTTCATTATTCTATTTTTAGATATTAATTGCCAAATTTATGTAGCGTTAATAGGTTTTTTGAAATACTATCTTTAACAGTTAGACTATGGGATTGGGACAGCCAGGGGACTGTGTTTTTGGTGCTTAGATAATTTCTAGAAAAATAAATTAAATTGTTATCAGTCCAAATACAATTGGGCCACAAAGTATTAATGCTTTACCTGTATTAAGAGCAATAATTACTTTATTACACATTATTATTTTTAAAATACTCAGTCCGGACAGCCAATTACCAGTTTACAGAGAATCGCCCATATACTCTTGCGATATACAGAAGAGAATACTCGTAAACGACATATGAGCCATTATCGGGTATCAAAAATAATTTATTTAACCCTTCACTGCACGATTTTTTATATTTTCATGAAAAATATCATTTGTTACCTTTTAAATAGTCCTGAGTTCAGGAAAAATGAAGAAAAAAATTAATTTTAAAAATGTGCACCAAAAATGATGTTTTAATTGTTTGTTCTATATATGGCACAAAGCACATAGCATATGCTTTGTATACCGATAAGTGTAATAATCTACAATGTGTTTTGGGCCATAAGTGGTATAAACAAACTTTCCACTAAGAGTATTTAAACATTTTTAGAACAAAGGAAATAATGACTAAGCACACTTCTAACGGAAATGCAGACACTCTTTCTTTGAAAAGCAAGAACTGTAATACCTAGACTAGTGCATAAAAATCACACTAAACTGTTATAGCAATGTTCCAGAAGGGGCACAAAGCTCAGTTTAACTGCATTTAAAAATCATAGGAATATATGAGGGTTTGTTTGGTTTGTGCCAGATCTGGCACACCGTGCAGTGAAGGGTTAAACAATGGAAGGGGCAAGTGGATAAAGGTGATATTTGACATTTGAATGTCACCGATTAATACAAATGCAAATTAGTGTGTGTTCATTGGGTGAACAGGTACAAGTTCATTAGGTACAAGTGAACAAAGGTGATATATGACTATTTTGTAAATTTCTAGAAAAAGTTTTTTAAAAAAATATTACCTTATTACCGTCATCCATTGTAAAAAGTAAGTTTTACCAGAATTGTCACATATCACCTTTATCCACTTGCCCCTTCAATTATTTTTTAACATCAAACTAAACTACTATGAGTGGGAACTAAAAAATATATTGGGGGGGGGGGTGAAACAATTGTTGAGAGATAAATGGGAGAGTTGCCAAAAGCAATTTTAGTCTTATCTTTTTTAACCTTTGACCAATGGTTCTTAACCAGTGGTCTGAGAGAGTTAATAAGGTGGTTCTTAGGTACGTCCGATGACTGCTTTTAAAAAAGTAAAATTTCCCGGCATTTAATGAAAATTAGTCATCAGGGCAGCTTTGTGGAAAATCAGATAATTTTTTGTGCCACTTCATATTTTTTTATGGTTTAGAATATTTTAGAATCACAAGGAGCAGAAATCCTGTCTTGGACCAAGTCAGAATAGTACATCACTGAGACTTCATATTTTTAAGTTTATTTAACTTGGGGAAAAAATAGAAGTGCACGACAAAAAATAAACTGTTGTTTTTACAGTACAATACTGGCAGCAGAAGTTCCAGTTTTAAAACTGTAAAAGCCCGGTAATAAACTGTAAGACTAGCTATTTTATAGTTTATTACCGTAAAACTAGCAATTTTATAGTTTATTATGGTAAATTTATCAATTTCAGTTTATTACTATAGAATTATTAATTTTACAGTTTACTACCATAAAGTAAGCTATATTATACCGTAAAAACAACTGTATAATACGGGCAGCAGAGGTTCCAGTTTTAAACTGTAAAATTCTCAGTAGTAAACTGTGAAACTAGCAATTTTACTGTTTATTACAGTAAAATTACTATGAAATTAGCTGTATTATACTGTGAACACAACATCTATTTTTTGCAGTGTTGCGCAAAGTTGTCCAAAGAAGTTGTCCGAACTGGATCAAAGATGTCCTGATTAACTGTACGATTTTCGTTGAACAACATTAGAGAAAAAACTTTAGTTTTGATGAATATTACATAAGTATTGAATCATCCTAACAGAATGTGTATTTGAACATTTTGAACATAACATAATACAGTCGTAATGAATTTTGTGTTATGTAGCAAACAAGCTTTTAACAACATTATGACGGATAAACACTTCATGGCTAGGCTTGTTTACGGCTCACAGACAATCTGCCATCTGTAATATTGTTTCTGTACAGTTAATTACAATAGTTCTTTAATTTTTTGATACTCATTTATTTTATTTATTTTTTTAATGTTGTATTTAAACGCCTTCAAATTTGAAACGAGTGATAGTATAAATGTAATTATCTAGTGGGTTTTCCTAAATACCCTTCCTGTGTACACTTTCAGGATGAAAGCAGACATACCACTGCTTTAGACATTGAATAGTTTGATACACTTTCATGCAACATTCCTATTCTTGAAATTAGTTAACAGTAATCTTACTTACGGACAACTTGTTGCCAGGTCCTGCTCATCCTGAAACAAACCGTGGGGGTGGCCCACAGTAGCATTGTGCATCGGTTCCATACATTCTACGTATTTCGACACGTCGCAGCTCTCGTCTTCTGCTGAAGCAACTAATTAAAAAAAAAATTCTTTAGCAGTTTTAAATTCAACTCTCCGAGTAATATAAATATTTGAATAAATTAAGAATACACTGCAAAAAATGAACTGTTGTTTTTACAGTATAATACTGGCAGCCGAGATTCCAATTTATGACTCTAAAATACACAGTAATAAACTGTCAAACTAGCATGTTTACAGTTTCTTACTGCAAAGATAGAAATTTTAGAGTTTATTGCCGTAAAATTTAGCTGTATTATATTGTTAAAAAAACAGTATAATATTCGAAGCAGAGGTTTCAGTTTAAAACTGTAAAACGCACCGTAATAAACTGTTGAACTAGCAATTTTACAGTTTAGTCCTGTAAAAGCAGAAATTTTACAGTTGATGACTGTAAAATTAGCAATTTTTATAGTTTATGACTATAAAAGCAGCTGTATTATACTGTAAAAACAGCATTCACTTTTTAGTGTACGGATTTATCGACGCGAATGTACAAAAGGAAATTCTTCACCTTAAATCTGCGACTTGTTATGATTTGAAATTCGCATTGTGCTCAAACCATTATTTTTAAGGAATATATGTCCAAAAAAATATTCCTTTTAAATTCCATAATTCATTAAATTATTAATGTTATGAGGAGCATGAAACTGCCTAAAATTAAATCAGTTTAAATATGATTAGAAAGCTAATACTTTTTTCCCCGACACATATAAATAAGGAACAGAAATTATTACAACTAGCAAAAATATAATAATACATCTGAATAAGAAAAAATACGATTATGTTTATCTACCTAAGTAATATAAATTTAGTTTTAAAATGTTTATTTGGTAAAACTTTTTTAAACTTAACTGGTGTACATCATGCTATTATTGTTTTTTTTTTTTTTCAAACGCTTTTCGTTACAATACTAGACAACGAAACAAAACTTCCTTTAAAACGTCTCTAAAGCTTAGGAATCACAAAACCATATCTATATGGCGTGTCTTTCATACAATACTATAAAAAGCAAAAATATAGCTTTTAAAAATAAAATAACAAGTAAGTAATCTTTAGTTGTTACGTATTAGATGTCATTCCTAAGTTTTCATTTCTCAACTATTGCAAATAATAGAAAAGATTTCTCAATATACGTTACACGTATTTTACACGTACATCAATATACAATTGAATCGGTGAGAGCTAAAACAACATGAGTCACCAAAAGTTCGAAAATTCGTTTTTTATGGTAACGAGCTGTGAGAGTCAAGATGCATGTTGATATCAAAAATCACGTCAGTCAAGTTACTAATTCGAAAGATACGGGGCCTGTTATTTGAATGTTGACTTTAGAAACAATGCTAGAATTAAGACGGTTTTTCTCTGTCATGAACAATTTGAAGTTCTTGACTGATGTTGTTTTTGCACTCACCGATTCAATTTGACGAAGGATTAAAAGTGAGGTTTTTTTTTTTTTTTTTTCATCTTGAACTTAGTTGTCAGTCTCAAGTTTTTAATTAAACTGCAATCGAATTATCACTCTATACAATCTCTCGCAATAACCTAAGCGGTCTTCCACAAATGATTCGGGGGGGGGGGGAGTCGCGAAAGAAAAAATGACAGTTTCGTACGAAGGGAGCAAAAGGATAAAGAGTAATGTGGCAACACACGTTTTTTGCTGTCTGATTTTCTTAGGTAAAACCTTCCGCGTGTTTACGCATGCGTCAGGTCTTCTCTGATCCTACCGAAACAGGGGTGATAGGTAAAATAACAATAAAGGGAAGAATAATAAGAAGCATTTTAAGTCATATCAAACAACGTAGAACGATGCTAATTTCAAATACATTATTTAGTTGAATGCGTCGAAAGGATAGCAAATGCAAGTTTTGAATTGAAAACTTGGAAAGTTCCCACTATCAACCCATCACCCCTTTTTATTAAGTAGAATGGTTTGCTACAGTATTACAGTATATTCATGAAAAACAGCGGAATATAAAACAGACGGAGGGATGGGGTAAACAGAACACTGTGATGAAGGAAGGAGGAGGTCATAAATTTCTAAAAAGTAAAATAAGTATAAAAAGAAATAATTTTTAATTCGGTTTTGACAAATTCAATTCTTATTTTTATGATCGAGGTTGAGACAGAACCTTTCAAAGAAACAAAAAAGAGCCTAACCGTTAGTTCACGAAAACACACAAATGCCTTTATCTCTACTTCATCTGTATAATGCTTTAATAAACGTCTGCAAAGGACGTAACAAACGCTTCCAAAATAAATGTAATGAAATAAAATAACATTAGAATAAAGGCAAATTTCAAAATATCTATTAAAAATTACCAGGTAGCACAAATAACGTTCAAACGTTTCATAAACGCTTAAAATTGGTTGTGACAACGTTAACAACCATTGTACAACGTTTATAAAACGAAGTGTTCTACTTGTGTAAGTTCTGCAAAACACAGAAAAAATCACAGCTTTTACTGACTTGAAAAACGCACAAATAATTTCATCTCAAATTGCTACACTATAACCCGTAAAATAATCATAAACGTTTGCAATAAAAGAAAAAAAAAGAAGAAAAACAGAGTTAACAATGAAATTAAAATTATTTGTTGAAAGCAAAATGAAAATGTAAATAAATAAGACGAAAAAGATTAATAAAACTACGTGGAAAGATTTACCGTCCGCAAGAAATAGATAAATAAAACGAAAGCCTATAAAAGAACAGAACGTGTGACTCGATATGTACCAATGATAAAGTGACAACGCCTACCTAAGCTGGTTCAGTCGCCTCGTAAATCATTCGTCATCATTGTAACGCGTTATATGGGTGATTCTACGCTATTTGAATTTTGACGGCCAATGGAAAAACTTCATGTAAAACTGATTTTATTATTGTTTTTGTATGCTTAAGCATTACAGACTATTATCTTTTATATGGACCACCCAATTAATTCACTACAATTATTTTATTTTATCATTTATAGCTGAAAATAGTCATAAATGTATACTACCCTGGCCTGTCCAAATACTAGTTTTTATACAAACATGTTCAACGCTTAATTTTTGCTAACTTGGCATAATGTTTTTTGCCATAGTCATACACTTACATTAACAGAGAAACATATTTCATCAGTAAACATTGAAAAAATATTTATAATTATTTTTAAAAAATACACTTTTCAACGGGCCATAACAACAGTGTCACCTCCACCTGGCGAACTTCAAAGACTGAAATTTCGCATAAAAAATGCATAAGGATGACGTTGATTGCGAATAACCAGTGTAATACTAAGTAAAGTTAAAAACAAGCTACGTGGTTTTAAAAAAAATCGAATATTATTGCATCGGTTCTTGTTGAAAGTGCCTCAAAGCTTACTGGGCCAGTCGCTGTAGTATTTCCCCTGGTAAGTATAACTTTTTATATTTCATCGTTACATAAGTGTGCGTATGTATAATGTAATGCTCATTGTGTGCAGACATCACGGTTTACGTGAAGTTCTGGTAAGAAGAACACGTGATGTTGTTTTTATAGGTAATGTGTGATTTTGTCACTTCTCTGGCGTCACTCCCCTGACAGTTTTGTTCCAAAAAAGGGTAAATATACATTAAAACTGTGTTATAAGCATAATTAATTTCATTTTTAATCTTAATTGCCCCTGTGAAAGTAATTTGAATGAATGTAAATAATGCGGGAAGTGTTTTTATTTGGGATCTGCGGTGCGACTTGTATGCAACATGTCGTGTTTTCAAGATTGATTTTTTTTATTTTATTACAAGGCGAAAATTTTTTTTGAATGCAGGTCTTATAGAAATGAGTCCATACTCTGATTTTATACCGAAAAATAAGTGAAATAATCGTAAATCAAACCAGAATTTAGCCAATAGTGTCACTCCCCTGGCAACGCATTTTCCCCTGGTATCGATAAACCCCCCAAAAATTTAAATTTCGTCTGACCCTTACCACTACAATCATAAAAATAGCGGCTACTGGTGATATAATGAGTGTGAAATTAAACAGATTATTTTTTCTTTGGGGACACAAAAAACGCATTGATCGTAGAATCACCCGTATAGGAATAACGAACACAATAGAGTAAAAAGAGCAAGACACTGCAAGATGAACTCAACAGAAAGTCTTCATTGCTCATTTTTTTTACAAACATATTTCAATACAATTTATTTAACTACAAACGAAAATATATATTTCCTCTCTTGGGTCAATCAGAGCACAAGAGTTCAGTAACTCGCAAAATCTTTTTAGCTTTGATTGCTTTGTACTAATAATGACATGATGCTTATATGTAAACAAAGCATTTTATAATGCGAAATAATTCTACCGCTCATATTGCACGAAACAAATTTCCAACATAAAATTATTGCTATTATTTATAATAGTTTTTGGCAACAATTAAAAAAAACTAAGTCACCTCCATCACACAAAATGTAATAAAGCAGTATTTCAAAAACCTCGCCATAAAAAGTTCTAATTCAACAGCAATTGAGCAAAACTGTTCTCATATATGTTTTAAAAGTGTATTCTATAAACCATTTTCTCGAAATTTAAGTTTCTTAAAGCATCCGATGTTTGCTGTTAACAAATACTACTAAAGTCAAATTATAAGCTTTAAAAACCCCCGACTCTGATTGCCGACCTATATAAAAAGAACTTGACTGGTCAGCAACCATTTTAAATTGAAAAATATTTAATTGTTTTCAAGAGGAATTGGTAAGCACGTAAAGGAAAGATAATTCTTATGATTAGTAAAATTTGTTAGTCACAAAAGCAGACTAAGGAGATAAAATTGAAAATTCTTTTAAAATCCTTATACTGTCGTCCCCGCTTAATCGGGTAACGGATAAGCGAATACCCCTCTTATACGAATAAAATATTCCGGAACCTAATGTTCCCTATGCCATAGACGCAATTTTAAAGATCCCAGCTTAATCGAATAATATTTCTTGGAACCAACAGTATTCATTTAAGCGGGGCCGACAGTCTACAATCAAGTACAAGTATTTTAATTGAAACAAATAGAATTTGGCAATACATAAACATTTTTAAATATCTTTAAATTAGTTTAAAAAAACTAAAAAATACGCTTTTTGATGCATTTCTAATACATCAACATATAATATAGTTTAGTCTTTAGTATTAATAGTAGTATTAAATATATTAGTTTTATATTCGCAAAGAACGTGAATTTTATCTTTTATTCAGAGTTACATACAAACAACGAAACAATAAAATACATCAGAATGTAGTATATAGTTTAGCCTTTAGTATTGATAATAGTATTAAATATATTACTTTTATATTTGTAAATAGCGTGAATTTTGCCTTCTATTCAGAACTACATACATACATACATACAAACAAACTCTCATGTGAAACTAATAAAATCGTATTAAAAATCAGTAGTTAGGATATTTTTGAAGAAACAAGCCTTACCTGCAACAAACAAACCCACGAGTAATAACGAAAACCACATGATGAACGCAAAGATCGACGCAGAATAGCGAAGGGACCTTGAAACTTTAGGCAAAGGGCCGCGATTATGTACTGTTTGGTCAAAGCCTGAAGCAGGAAGCTGTGATAAAGGGTCTTGCCTAACTTCCTGATAGTGGTTCCAGCCCCATAGCGTGTGTTCCCATGACGCAGAAACAAATGCAATGTCAATCCTTTTTTATTTGGGGTTGTTCTACCGATGTAAATTTCAGGGTTTGAAAATTTCGTATGAGTGCAGCAAAGCAATCAGTAACCGCTTTTTCAATGCCGATGGGATCATTATTGTAGTTTTTGTTATTGTTGGCTTTGTTTGTGAAAGAAGTGGTTTTTACTAGGGATCAGGGTCGTATTTAAGGGTTAGGTTTTTAGGGTTCAAACCCCCTCCGAAGTTTTTCAAAATTATTCAAAAAAAAAATGCTTTTCATAGTTTTAAACTGAAAAAGAATATTGTTGCGATTTTATTTTATTTTTCTTATTTATTTTGAAACTGCATTTGAAAAATGAAATTATCATTATTGAATAATTGTACAAATTAAGTGTTTTTCTACAGTATTTATTTTTATTTTAGCTATCGCAAACATCATTTCTTAACAATGCATCTTTTCTTTCGAATTTTTATACCACTAAAAAAACACCAAAATTCTTCAAATTCGAGCTCTATATTTAACACATCTTATAAGTGTCGTAAGATACAAATTTCAAAAGTATTCATTAGAATGCGCTTGTATAAGTAAGGTCATTTGTCCAGATTTTTTTTTTTTTTTTTTTTTTTTTTTTTTTTTTGTTTACTGAAAAGATTAGTCATTTTTTTTTTACATTATTTATGTTAAAACCCTTTTAGCATCTATTGTAACAAAAATCAACAGAATATAGAACATGAAATCAAATTTTATTGACTTTATAGATTTTATGGGAAATATGCTTGGTAAAACCCTCCCCGAAACTAAATTCTGGTTTCAGCCCTGCTAGGGATACACCGATAAGCAAATTGGTCGATTACTGATCACCGATTAATCAGCTGCTGATAACCAATCTGTTAATCGACTAAGCCGATTAATGACCGTTACAATTATTTTTAATGCTACCGATTTCACTATTAGTATTTTTTTCTTTATTTTTCAATTATGATTTTAGAAATAGTTATTAATTTATTTCTGAGAGAAGATTTATTTATATTTTCATTTTCCTAATTTTCCCAACAAAATTTTATTAAATTTTTTAGAATCAATTTTCATATTATTATCAATAAAGTGACATTAACACAATATTAATAAAAATTAACTATAGGGTGAGTTCTGGTAAGTGCGTCCACGGGGTAAGTGCGTCCACTGGGAATTATATGAACACTGTCCTGAAATGGCTTCTGCAACACATCGACTATGTTAGATAACTGTCTAATGATAATTTCAATAGGTAGAATTCAGGCCTGGATTCAATAGACGAAACACAATCAGAGACAATTTAAATATCTTTAAAAAAACTCTAAAGTAAAGATTGAGAAGGTTTTGTTTCAGTTTCTCTTGTAGTCATACCAAGCAATTGAAGTCAAGAAATGCAAGTTGTTTCTTTTGAGTAATAGCTACTAATAACATACATGGGGTATTTTGATCAAATACTCTAACTAAAATTTGTTTATATGACGGTACGCACTTTCCCTTTCTTTAAAGTAAGGTGGGGGTAAGTGCGTACCATTATGATGGGGCAAGTGCGTACCACTATCATGAAGCATATGCGTACTATTATGAGCGAGCAAGTGCGTACCATTATGATGAGGCAAGTGTGTACCATTACGTGGAAAATCCGACTCTCGTAATTCACCTTTAATTTTGCTCATAACTCTTTTATAAGCCGATTATAAATCCGACGTCATTTCCATGAAGTATTTATATTTACATTGAATGCGGCATAAATTTCAATTTTATTCATTACCTCTGAAATATATTGGCTTTTAGATATCAGTTAGTAAATTTTTTGTTGAAAATAACGATCATAAGCTATACTTAATTTAAACCAGAATGACAAATGAAGCAATGAAATTAAGTGAAACACTAAATAAGGAGCCAACTGATTCAAAAAAAAAAAAAAAAAACGAAGGGGGAGTAATGAATAAATTATATTTAAGAAAATTAAGAACACCTTGTGAAAATCTATTTCAATGTACAAGGAAAAAAAAAGTACAAGTATCATGTCATGATCAATCATTTTCTTTTGTTTTTTGCTTTTTATTTTGTGTTTTTTCTTACTGCTACTGATTCTAATAAGAAAAACATTTTAAAACCGTATTTATTCAAAAAAAAATGAATTGTTCACTCAGGTCACCTAACGATCTACCATACAAATAGAATTGAAGAAAATCACAGGGGTACACACTTACAACAACGCTATTGGACGCACATGTCTCATCTTACATTTAAGAAGGGGTAAGGGCGAACCCTGGCTTAAACACAGACTGATTAATGTATTAAACCAAAATAAACTATGTAGACTATAAGTGATTATTACTAAATAAAAACAACTTACATTTGCTCACTTGGTCTTATTATAAGGACAAAAGAAGAGTCACAGACACAACTCTCTCAATCTTCAAATCACAGTTGTTCGCAAGACACGTGGGATATCACTGATTGCGTTTTATCCATGCAAGCAACTGCTGATCTATAGTATTAGGAGTTATCCCAAGGCAATTACCTAACATATTTAATATGTGCCAGAAGTTTTTTCCTGCTCATATTCACATAATTTAAGGGGGACGCACTTACCCCGCTAGGTAGGGAAAGTGCGTACCTTAGAATAGGTGTCATAAACCAGGTCACAAAACCTATGCTTATGGTTTATTTAACATATTATATGCTTGAAAATCTTAGTAAAGGATCTGGAAAGAGAACTAAGAAAAATTTGTGAGTGTACAAGATTTTTCAACAGAGCAGCATCCTTGAGAACATGAACTTTGAAAAAAAGGGTACGCACTTACCAGAACTCACCCTACATGATTTTTTTTTTTTTTTAATTAGGGAAGTGTGGTGAGCACATTACTTTAGAAGTGCTTTAAAATTGATTTTTTTAGTTATTAGTAGCGACTTAACTGAAGGATTTTATTATTTGTGAAGATTAGATGTTATCTAAAAGCACTATACCAAGGATAAAAGTATTGACACATGAAAAATGTTGCAACACTGTCTATACGTGTATTCAAAATAGGAAAATTAATTTATTAAAACTGTATATCAACTGTGAGGATTATTACTATTAATAAAATTATTCATCGTAGTTTCTTGGCGAAATTACACTTTAAAAGCATTTTAAAAAGTTTTTTTTTTCTGCAGATTTATCGGTAAAATTTGGCCAAATCTTAATAATCAGCAAAGTGACCGATTATGGCAGATTAATCGGTGCATCCCCAGTTTTTACTATTTTTGGCGTTAAGCATAATTTTAAAAAGAGAACTTATAAAGTAGTTCATTCAAGTTTTTGTTTCATGCTTTCATTTTTTCCAAATTTAAATTTGCAGAACGAAGATTAAAAGGACCATGTATGTAATGCATGTAAACTAAACGGTTATTCAATAGTTTTGAAGCTTTTTTTTAGTTTAATGTACTCTAAAAGCGTATTTTTTATTTTTTTAACCATATTTAAAATTATAAATTATATCAACCAGTATAGACAAGTCGTTTGGATACTTCAAGAGCACCCGGAGAAACTTTTTCAGGAAAAATGTAACCTTCATTGACTTGAAAACAGCAACTTCCTATCCGGAAATCCGCCATTTGAGTTTCATTCATAGTAGCATCTTATCGCATTTCTTTAGCTAATTTAGCTACAAGGAAGCCATCAACGAGGCCATATTTCTGATAATATTTCATGAGGCCCGATCTTAAGCGTAATTGCCCGTTGACGTACTAAATGTGATGCATTTAGAGGCTTTTGACGTTGTTTTAAAGGAATCTACAATGAAAAAAATGAGCTGTTGTTTTTACAGTATAATACTGCCAGCCTAGGTTCCAATTTAAAACTGTAAAATGCACAGTAATAAACTGTAAAACTAGCAATTTTACAAGTTCTTACTGTAAAGTTGGCAATTTTACAGTTTATTGCCGTAAAATTTAGCTGTATTACACTCTAAAAGCAACGGCATAATACTGACAGCAGAGGTTCCAGTTTAAAACTGTAAAATGCACGGTAATAAACTGTAAAACTAGTAGTTTTACAATTTATCACTGTAAAATTAGCTATTTTACAGTTTAGTACTGTAAAATTAGACATTTTACAATTTATTATTGGCATTTTTCACGGTTTATTATTGCAAAATTAGCTGTATTATACTATATATACAACATTAATTTTTTTCTGTGTAAAGCCAAGATGTAACAAACTAAACTCATCGAGAAACCACAAGTGTAATAATAGAAAAAAAGTTAAGCAAAAGTTAGGGGAAAAATTATAAGTGTTGACTAGGACACTAGCTTGTCGAATATTTGCCTTTTAGTAAAATTTCCCCAATGTTTTGTCTAATTCTAAAAACCAGAACTTATTAAACCTACCTTATTTCGGCTGACTTTAAGACATTTTACCTCTGCAAAAATGAGACCAGGGCAAATAATTTAATGCGTCAAAAGAAGGCTTATTATGCTCTTTCAATTGCTACTTATAAAGATAAAAAAAAAATACTTTGAGCTAGAAGCTCAAGAGACGTATCTAATTTCTTGCATATCGTCATATAGTTATGCAAAGCTTCAATTTTTTATGTTCAAATAAATATTTTTAAATGTTTTTTAAATTACCCAATGAAACAATTAAAGCATATTACTCCAGATACTCAAGAGAATCCTCAAGAATAATTACGAAAACACTCGCGTGCAAATACCTCAAAACAAATTGGTACTTTTTGAATGAGTCATGCACAACAGTTGCTCCCAGTCTATGTCCATCCGAAAGAAAATAGTGTATTATTAATGGCGTAATGATGAAATTATGTAGTGTGTAAATGTTTTAGGAGCCTGTGAAACAACAAATGCGACGATAAGTGTTTTTTATTTTTAATATTATATAGGAGCGTACAAGTTAGCACGGTATTTTTTACATCTGTGGCAAATTTTGAAATGACATTCTTTCGATGAGAGTTTCCTAGCTTAGGACATGAGACAACTGTTCGAAATTCAAAAGTCAAAATATTAAAGTATTTGTTCTAGAAGGAGTTTTTTTTATTTAAAGAGCTGATTGCTCAAGCTTTCTTTGATTGCTGCAACGAAATATGGTAAGTATCTTTTGTTTATTTTATTTACAGAAGTCCGTTTCTTAGTTACACTAAAAAATGGATAGGAATTAAATCTCTCAAACTTAAGCAGATATTTTTATTGTTAGATTTTTTTTGGGGAGTTTAAGGGAGATTACTGTGACGTCAAAAAATATTTACTTGTTCGGTAATTTTGTCAGACGTTTAGAAAAATTTAGATACAGTACTTTTTTTTCAACTTTACGGTATTAAGACGCCTAATGACTTTTCTAATTAAATGTAAGAACGTATGCATGTGTGTATAACTCGTATTGCTTCCTTTCATTATTTGGAAAAGCTCGGTACTTTATTTGGAAAATTGAAGATTTCTTCCCAAAAATTATGGCGCGTTGCTTTTTTGAGCTTTTAATAACTTGACTTTACAATTGCTTGAAAATTCATTAAACTGGTAACATGAATGCTAGAGCTACACTTCCGTGATAAGCATTAAAGTCATATCTGCACTTTTTAACAAATAGAGTTACCGTCACCAGGTGGTTCTTTGTGATATATTTTAACGAAATACAATGCTTTATCGTCAATTGAGAGCAGGAAATATTTTTTTTAATTCTGAAAAAGTATCACCCTGAATTAAATACATGGTGGCAAAAAACTTTACAGAGTAATATATCTGTGTGAGCTCTACTGCAGATACCACTTTTGAGCTTAGCACGGTACTATAAGCAATAAACTAACTCAAACAATTTGATAGCATAATTTTTAGCAGCTTTCAGACAACCTTCAGACATAAAACTGCTTTGTTCAAATTTTAAACGCAAAGAAAAAAAGGGAGACAGACATTACGTTATTTGAAGCATCAGATCAGATATCAAACATTATTTAAAAAAAAAAAAAGCATAAATTGATCAATATATATATCATTGCAAAAATTAGGGAAGAAGAATGTAATGTTTCGATTAGTGACTGATCCGTCGCAGCATTTTAGAAAAATACGCAATGATGAAACGCCAATTTAACGTCCAGCCTGTTTATTGGTAAATAATTGGAAGCTAAAAATTTGCACAAGTTAGTTTCATAGGTATGTCTACACCTTTGTAAAATCTAATCTAAATTGCAGATGGTCGGGTGGGGAGGATTTGAAAAGTTGGTCCTATTGACGTGGAATGACTCTTTAACGTAATTCTTCTCTTCTAGAATGCTTGTTTCGTTTAGTACAAACCAAACATAGGACATTATGAAGTATTTTCTTCTTGTGCCTTAATATTAGTGTAATATGAACGACGTAATAAAGGGCAGTTTTCAGAAGAGAATGTTAAAAAAAAATTTACAAAAAATTTATTTTTTCCTGTTCATTTTTTGCAAAACAATTTTAAGCATTTCTCCTCAAAGGACTCAACTGTTCTGTTAAGACAAAGAATAGAGGATGACATTAGCAAAAAAAATTTCAATATGTTGTTGGCAGAGGAAGTTATGACCGTTTGAATATCGGTAAAATATGACATTTTTCATATTTCGGCCTTACGCAACTAAAAGCAAGTTATACTTTCCTCGGTTGTTTATACATTATTTTAAAGTGCTTACACTGGTCTTTCAAACGACACTACTTTTGCCGTGCCAACTGAAATGTACAAGCTGTTTTTGGACCTCAAAAACGCTAAAAAACGTCAAAAATGCCTTTGTTTGAGGGCCTTCACTGACCTTACGGCAACAACTTACCACAAATTTAACATTCATTTTGTAAAGTTTCAACCTTCTATATTCTATATACAAAAAGAAAATTGGAATTAAACAGTTCCTGGTAAGAGTTTTGGCTCACGGCAACTTCCATGTCTTGAAAATCCGCTTAATTTTTGATGCCGCGCCTTCATCTTTAGAGATCCATAAAAACTAAACAACTCAACTTGAGAACAAAACATTCTGGATTTGGTCTTTCAATAAGATAATAAACATTTGGTAAATTTTCGGAAAAAATCTGAGAGGTCATGAATCACCTCATAATGCTAGACGTGAGTTTCTCAGATTCTTGCTCTTAACAATCCTTAAAATCACCCCCCCCCCCCATTACAAGTTCTTAGAAACCTCAGAACCAAACTAGTGTAGGTCCAAAACTGGTGATTTTCACTTTATTATCTGCTTTACATGTAGAATTTTATTCCTCATCGAACCAAGAGAACGTTATTCTATAAAAGAAATTCCTTCACAAGTTAACTAAAAAGTGTGTTCCTCCGCACAGTGTTAAAGAGCGCGAGTCCCAAACTTGTAACCAACAAACGTTTTCACGCTCTCCTAAAAATTCACGGAAATGGACTCAAAGATTAACCTGGCTCTGAGGTACAGAATTATTACTAGCTCTTAGAAAACTTTGTTTCTGTTTCAATTTTAGGGATCCAGTAGAAAAGAGGATCTTCACGCCACTGAAGGAAACGAAACCAGACAACGCCAGTCCCAATTCGACAACTTCCAAGATGGCGTCACAGCAGGGAGTATTTTTCGAATTTTGCTCAGCGGCCTGCTTGCTATTGCGGGTGGAGGAGTGTTCTTGCAAATGGGGATCAACACGGATAAAACTTCGAAAACATTTCGGCTGTGGATGACAGTGGGGCTGACTTTTGTGTTTCTTGGAGCCTTCTTTTGCGGTGTTGCTTTGTTCATTTGTTGGAAGAGATATTGTTCCCCAAACGACGCAGAGCAGTTCCACCGAATTACTAACAGTTCTAATTACAAACATAATCAGTCGCTTTAAGCTTGAGGAGTTTTTGACTCTTTATTTACGTTTTCTGAGGCCATGAAAAAATTAAATGGTCGAATAAATAGCTAGTTAAACTAGGATCTATGCAAATTTGTCAGATGGGAGCGGGTCATTCCACAAAAACTCCGCCATTTTGTGCCCTACGTGAGGCTAATACATTTCTTTGAAAAATGGTTATTTTAAAAAGTGAAAGAACTAAGTTTTTTGCTTTAGAAATCTCGCACCTGTTTGTAATATCTTAAGAAACAAATTCCGTTCATTACCCTTTAAAATCACTACTTTATAGAGCGATTCATGAGCGTCACGGGCGGGAAACGATGGCTGATTTTTCCTGGATTGACCTGAAAGCAAAAAACACGAAGTATTCATAGTTTAATAATTATAATTTACTTTAGTTAAAATCTAATTTTGGTTTATCAAAATAAATGGAAAATATTACGTTTTAATCTCATCTGCCAGCGTAAGAAGTTATTGGTCATCAAATTCTTTAGATCTTTAAAAGTACATGCAACTTTTCTTCGCTCTTAGAAAGCGCGAAATAAATAAATAAATATATATATATATATATATATATATATATATATATATATATATATATATATAAATACAGAATACAGAAATACATATAATTAAAAAGGGGGGAAATTAAAATCCTTGAGTCAAAAGACTTGATGAAATGCTGCACTTTGGTTCGCTTTTGTATATATATATATATATATATATATATATATATATAGTGGTAGAAATAATTATTATCCAATAACGCCGGAGAATTCTTGGTACGGAAGCTAGTGGAATGGGTGCAGCCTTTTCCTGGTCTATCATCATCTGTAAAACAGTAGGGAAAAAATGAAATAAAAGAGAAAAAAGAGCATCTTCAGCCTTCAAAGTATGGTAAATGCAAGCGTCCGGGAAGATCAAGCACGTTTTCAAAGGGCGAAAAAATGACGCATGCGACAGAAAAAATAATCTTCTAAAATAATTCGTGCTTTTACACTATATATTTTTTCTTAGTTGAAAATCATTGACAAAACATGTGTAAATTTTAAAATCACTAGTGCTATTTACATGTTTGGAAGCACAAAAAATCAAAATGATGTATTCAGGTTAAAATTCATAAGAATGATTTATTAGTAATATAGTAGTATCAGCAGATAAACGTACGTAAATGCACTCTTCAGATGTATGTAAATGCCATTGAAAATCCTATACTATAATACGAGAGATGTTTGTAATGTCGAAAATCGCCCCAGAATAAATAAACTCCGGTAAACTTGGGGGTCTGGGGTTTTTGGCCACGGGGAATCGATTGGCACCGGTTTTGAAGCGCTACGGTCGAAAAGTTCGGAGTTACAGATAGGATTCATTAAATGTTTGAGAAGGTTTCTTACTACGCCATTTTCTTTATGATTTCTCTTATTGTTACCGTTTCATAGCAACCGCGTGCTAACAATGGATTTCATATTTAATCCCATCAGCGTAAATTTATGTTTTTATGGTATTTGGCAAATAATTTTTGGCAACATGTTAGAATTGTTATTGCTTTTGAAATTTAAAAGAGATCGATCAAAATAAAGTTAGAATTGGGTATGGGCAGCGGTAGAGCCGCTATATAGACAGGCCGACGCATCAAGCTTAAGTTTCACCACTTTGGATCCAACTCATAAACTTTCACTTTCATTTTTTATTGTTGAGGAAATAGGGTTACCAGAGTAAAGTTTCGGGATATTGCCAAGCTTTGTTAAATTTACGTAAAAAGTTACCAAAAAGCGATAACTGGCCAGAAAAGACAATCTTCACACACGCGCTGGATCCAAAGTGGTGATTTTGATGCGTCGGCTCGTCTATATAGGGGCCTAAGGCCGCGGTTGTCCAATCGGTTAGTCGTCAGACTCGTAACCGGAGCGTCTCGGGTCGATCATTTAGCCGCCGATCAAAGATCCACCGTCTTCATTAATGGTTGCTGGGGGACGTAAAAAATGTTCGTGGTCACAAAATCCTCCAAGTGAAACGAAACCTCTGGGGGGTGCTGGGCCAAGGGTTTGCTCGGCCCTTGGGCCAGGTTTAAAAATGAGCAGAGCGTTCTTCAGGGCACCATCCCGGTTAAAAAGCGAGTTGTGGTATGAACGGGGGGGGGGGAACCTCGAGTGTGAAGTGAAGTGAAAGTCAAAACCAACTGGAACCAAATGCGTACTGGAGAACAGAGACTCTGCATCCATTCGCATCAAATCCTCCCGCGCCTTCGGCGCCAAATGAAATGAAATTAGGTGTGATTTTACGGTGAGCATGGATTAAATAAGGTTGTGTTTTTTAAAATAAATTACGGCTGTTTTGAATGCGTAATTGCAACCAAAGGGTCAAAAATGCTTTTCAAGTTCATCTAAATAAGTACTTCGCACTTTAGAAAAAAACACGAGTTTACAAACCTCTTTTTTTTTAACCGAGCGGGCTCGGTCCCCTGGTATACGTTAGGGGTAATACGAGGAATGGTTGCCAAGTCAAAAATCGCCCCAGAATTAATTAACTCCGGTAAACTTGGGGGTCTGGGGTTTTTGGTCACGAGGAATCACGGGGTTGGTTTTTCTAAATAAATTTGTCAAAAATATTGAACTTCAACACACTTCAATCTTTACACTGCTCACTTTGTACCATTTCTTTAATTGTATAGTTTTTTTTTATTATCACTTACATTTTATTTTCTATGACTTTTCAAACTTAATCTTTGTATAGAATAGTTCCCTTTCCAAACTCTAACTTTGTTTAGAATAGTTTACAATGGTGCACTTTAACCGGTTATCTTTTCACCAATGGTTTCACAAATTTTCTTATTTCATATATTGTTTTGATAAATCACAATTGAAAATTTAAATCTTTGAGTTAGCCTCGATACCTGTTTTCCTGGAGCGGAGCTCTGTCACCCGCTGGTAGTGTAAATAAAACCTCAGTACCGGGAGACCGAGACTCGCTCGGTTACAAAAAAAAAATGTCAAACTGTGTTTTTTCTTTAAAGTACTTATTTAGATAAAAACTACTACAAAGATCCGAGAAAAACGACAAAAAGAAAGCATGAAGGTATATTAAGCTTTTAAAACTGCACTTATTTCGTTTACGAAAGAGCACATTACATTAAAGTAGGTAAAATTATATATACATCATATTTAGCATTTCAACCATTATTAACAACATGGGTGTTTCCTTAAAGTATATTGGTAAAACAATCATTCTACCCGACACCGTATAATGACTACTCATTATCACTTTTCGAAGTGTGAAAGTTATATGTAGAGACATTTATCACAATAAAATATTGCTATTTCCAGAGACATGTCTTAAATAGGTTTTAAATATTAATATATGTACAGTTCACAGTTATTACTAAAAC
>JAXGGA010011297.1:0-43028 GCA_038373865.1 Uloborus plumipes
GCAGGGGCCCCATGCAACGGGCTAAGTAGCAGGACTGAACTGCTGCACCGGGACGTGAGGCTTTGGCCCAGACTGACAATTTGAAACAGGTTCCACACGACGTCTGAGGTTAAAAGAGATAACATGTAGCAATTTGTCATTGCCAAACAAGAAATGAAGCCTTAAAGCATCGTTTTATACCTTGTTTCGCAGTGGCAGATTCACAGGTTAGGAGGTTCGGGGTCCGTCGCAATGCGTTTTCATTGGTCACTTTGAGATGTAAAATATTCTCCATGTACATTTTAAATCCCTTCGAGGGTGCTATGCGATGTAGGCCCCCTGCAATTGCATCTGTTGCGATACTGTGTAGCATATTGGCGTGGCAAGCTGAGTGGTCAAGCATTGAATGACAGAAGTAAACTCAACATTCTTTATTTTACACATATACTATAACTATATTTACAACAAATGTTAAACTTTAACACTTTGGTTCGAATATGAACAGATTTCTGGAGAGTCGGAAAGCATGCCTGATCTCTCCAAAGTTTCACAGCGTTCTTCTCGATTTCATTGCCGCTCCCCAGTTCAACCGAATTAGATGCCCCCCCCCCCCCGTTAGAAAACAACCGGGGATGAGCTCCCCATCTCCTTGTCCAGAGACGCAGCTGGACGAAGATCATGGGAAAGGATGAGGAATTTTGTCCAAAACGGTCAACGGCAGTATTTTATAGATTTGAAAGAATGCTGCAGCTGGCCTCAAAGTGTGGCAAACAGTTCCAAGGTTTTTTTTTCAAGGATATGAAACTAGTGGCGTCTGTTGGCAGAAATCGTAAAATGCTACAACGGTACATGCACCACTGAGGCTCCCGAATCCTCTCCTTACTCACCCCTTTCCTTACTTTTAAAACTTACGTATCGTTTTTAGACATTTCCGATGAGGAGAGCCTTCGCGAACCCTTCTTTCTTTAAAGATAGCCTAAAATTAAGGATTCGAGAAGCAAAAGGATATAGGTGGTAAAATTAGTAGTTTGTGAAGTTTCAAGTAAGACGCGTGCAGAGTTCAAACTACAGGTAGGCTTTCGATATGAATACTGCCGTACTAAACGCAAAAGTGGTATCTGCAGACGATCTTAAACTGCGATATTGCTGTTTAAAGTTTTGCGCCTCCATGTGTTTAATTCAGGAGGCAATTTTTCAGGATTTTCTTTAAAAATACCGTAAAGTCGGGTTACTTGGACCCACAAGGAGGTTACTTGAGCCCACAGTAAAATGATAAAATCTGGGTTTGGTACTAGCATTAGAGACTGCAGAGTGCTTCTACCTAGAGGAGAAACGAGGAACTACGTGCAAGTCTTCAACTAATAAGTACCAAACCTAGATTTTATCATTTTACTGTAATGGGCTCAAGTAACCCCTTAGGGTTCAAGTAACCCGACTTTACGGTATTTCCCGTTCTCAAATGACCATAAAACATTGTATTTTGGTAAAACAAGCTATATAGAACCACTTGGTGACAATGACTCAATTTTGTTAAAAAGTGCAGATACGACTTTTGTGCTTAGCGTTGCAGAATAGTGATTGCAATACCGAACTAAATACGCATTACAGTGGACCCTCGCTACTTCGCGTTTGGAATTTCGCGGCTTTAATCTATCGCGGTATTTTTTTTTATCCCTCCTAATATAGTCAATAAAGATTTTTTTTTACGCTCTCGTGTTTACCCTTTCCTGCAAAAGAGTAAAAAATATGTTTTTTGGAAGTAAGCTTATCTCTCTCGAGAGGCTGTAGTAGTAGGGAAATGTGGGGCAAAGTGAAATAGCGGGGCAAAGTGAAATGGTAAAAAAGTTTCGCAGTTTGCAACGCAACCTATCCAGCAATATTTTAACTAAGTTTCTATACATACTTGACGCTTGAACGAATACCGTCGGTTCCAAGAAATATTATTCGATAAAGCGGGGTATTTGGTTAAGCGGGGATCATTAACATTGCATCTATGGCATCGGTTTCGAGATGTTTTATTCGTATAAGCGGGGTATTTGTTTATCCGTTGCCCGATTAAGCGGGTACGACAGTATAGCTTATTCCTGTCAAAAAATAACTAGCTCCAAAGATCAACGAAAAAAATTATACAAGTCATTTTCAAAATTTGATACCTTTCTTGTAATATTCGTGGTTTTTTAAAAATATTTCTTGTTGTTATAAAATGATAAAACTTTTGTAACTAACCTTTTAAGTATTGATTGAGGTATACTGATGTCCAATGCAGTCCTTATTTTGTTTATATTAGGCATGTTTTAAATTTAAATGTTCAATGCAATTTGTCAAGTTCACGCGGGGCAAAGTGGATGGGGCAAAGTGAAATAGTTTATTTCGTTTACTTATGCATTTATTTATTAAATCACGTACCTATTTCTTTATTTGTTAATTTGTTCATTCTTTTACATATTAATTCACTTTGTATTCATTCATTCACTTATTTTGTTATTCATTCTCTATTTTATTCACTTATTTCTTTTCCTCATATATTAATTAATTCATTTATTTATTTATTCTTTTTTTTTCATTAATAGTTCATTTATTCTTTTATTCACGCATTCATTTGATGAAAATTACTGTAACTCATCAAGTAGAAAATGTTTTAATACAAAAATACTGTATTTTTCGCTTTGCCCAATGGTTTTTTGAGGTGAAAAATTTCCACCTTTTTTTGAAGATGCAAAATAACTGCCAAAAATGAAAAATTAGATTTCCACGATAGCTGTATCACAAAATACATTATTCCTTCTATATGTACACTGATTTTCAGAACAAATACCCAGTTTGTTCATTTTGAAACAAGTGTGTTATCTTAACTATTTCACTTTGTCCCACATTCCCCTACTATAGTTGGGAATAAAGAGGGGTTATAAAATCGCTAAGAAAAGGGAATCGCGCTGTCTGATTTCTACCGCTAAACACTAAAGGCAGTGTATATCACTAAATTATTGCTAGGGTAGGGGATGAATACATTTGTATATGGTGCTCAACTACTTGCTTTTCTTAGAGCACTTAATGCCTTTAATAAGGATAAATGCGGAAGAGCAGCAGGGACCAGGGAGAGATACTGTCGCTAATTTGCAATTATATTTTATAATTGATTAAGTTGCGCTACTTTCATAGGCTAATAATAGTGTGCAATAATTACTTGTGTGTATAGTTTGTTGCTCAATAATAATAATGTGAAATTTGTATGTCTGATATGCCTCATTTTTTCATCTTTTGTGCAATATATTAAGTAATATGAATTAAATGATGACTATGCATAATAGAAGGCTCTAATTATGCCCCCCACCCCCCCAAAAACATATTTGAAAGGTTATGAGTAAGTTCTATACACTCTAACAAGGAAAATAGTACTATATTTCAAACTAAAGAATCTCCCTTCGTGGAAATTCAGATATCGCGGTAGAGTCTGGGGCGGGTTAACCGTGATAAACGGGGGTTGACTGTATCGATATTCGGTATTCCTAAAACGTGATACCGGATTACCGATGTTGGAAATTTTTCAATTTTTTTTTTTTAATGCGTATTGTTTCATTGCCATGTTTCATAATTTTGTGCAAAAAGTGAATTAGTTCTAAAAATGTATTTAGAACAAATGTCAAATGAAGAAACAACTGCCTCAATAGTCAAATCAATAAATAGTGAGAAACATAATACATCGGATTGTGACTAAGTTTGGTACTTATTTTTGTGCATAAATTTTCTGTAACGGAAAATACCGTTTCTGAAATAACTGTTAATAACGGCGATACTGTTAATAATGAGAGATACATCGTCTCTAATTGCGTCGACGTCCTTTATCCTGAAATAATTCCGTTTCTTACGTGAGGGTATTGAATACTTTTTTTTGAGCAATGACAAATTGCTACATGTTTTCTTTTTGTACCTCAAGAGTCCCTCTTTCAGATTAGTAGTCTGCCAACGTCTCGCGTCGTAGTGCTCTACCCAGAAGCGTACCTAGGAGGTCCAGCGCCTGTGGCGAACTGAAGAAATTGCTCCCACTCCTCATGGTCACCTTAATGGGAGGCAACTGCAACCTCCCAAAACAATGGACCTGTTTCACGTGTCGTCACAGGTCACGTGATGTAGGTGTCACGTGATCGCGGTTTGCTCGAAAACAGTGGGAATTCTTGTTGTCAGTTAGCGGCATATTTTTTTGTTCACCATAATTATTGTGAAATAATCATTCTGCTGGTGGTTAGTTGTTGTTACGAATGTACTTTAAAGATAAGAAAATGAAACTAGATTGTTTTCCAAGGATTTCCGTCGAAAAAAAAAAGTTGTTTTGAACAGCTTGTCAACACAGAATGACAAGCCTTCGCTGCGAACGAATGCAAACTTATGAGTTCCCATTCCTATCTAAATACTTGATGAATATTGGATTTAATACAAGCCATTAGCCAAAAGATGTTTTTTTTAAAGAAAATGCACTTCTCTCGGCATTTTCATTCGGTAAATATTTTTAAAACTAAAGCGTATCGTAGCACATATGACAAACTGTAAGTACCACACTTCTTGCTCTATTATCGAATACATGTGACATTCAAATGCCTTTTAAACAGATTCGAATGTGCACTTTGAATACTTACTATTTTTCCGCAACATAACACGTATTTCCAATTAATTTTCGATATCAAATTGACATCAGTTATGATACTTCTTTTCTGAAAACTTCATGAAGTTCAAGCCTTGAGTTTTTTGGAGTATTAAGTGTATGGATCAAACCATGATTTCAAGCAATTTATCGAATGAAAAACAAGAATCGACGAATTACTACTGCTTCTTCTACACTGGATGACTATGACAGGGAGATTTGGTGTCATATTTATAATCAATTCCTCTGTTGTAGCTTTTTAGTTTACCTGGCCAACAATGTGCAGCTTAGAATTGCTTTCATTTCCTTGTTGATGCATCACGTTTTGTTTTGCCTGTAAAATTGTATGTCAAAACTTTTTGTTAAAAGTTTTATTACAGAGGTAAGATATTATAAAAAATACTTTTGTCGATGATATTTAAGTTATTCCAACTTTATTCTTTGAAAAAAAAAGTAACTCTGAAACTTTAAAAGGTTGTCTTTTAAATATAGGATAGCTGGTGTAAAATCGAGGATTGCTTTAGGGACTGCTGGGGAGGGGGGATTATGGATTACACGAATAATTGAATTTATATATCAGGTACTAATAGGAATTAAGGAACTTGAGTCGAAGATCTAAACACATTTGCAATTATTTGGGAATTCGAGGAAGTTGAAATGTTATTTGACTGTTTGAACTTTTTGCATATGGGCGATTCTCTGTAAACTCGTCATTTTTCATACGGAATCTGTCCGGGCATGTTTTTTTGAAATATTCATATAATTAAAATACCATTGCTCAGAAAATGAATATATTACTTTGGTTTGAGAGAGGATCAATTGAAGCTTGTGGTTTTCTGATACATTGTGATAGGGGGTCCCACGCCTGGTATAGTCCCACGCCTGGTATAACTAGGCAGGGGGCTGTGCCAGGTGACTGTGTTTTTGCTCTTTGTTGACTAATATCTGCAAAACTATTGGAACAGAATTAGTTACGAGACTACCTATAAATATAGGCACACATCGTGGACATAATAACTAATATGTTTCATAATTAAACTAATTGACATTAATGAAAACACTTCCCAGAGGACTGTTTTCGCAACGACCCTGATGCATACTTCCATCACAAATGTGGCTCTGACTTTAAATAAAGTATCGTTTCAACACCGTTCGGAGCAATTTCAGAAAATTCACACTGAATGCTTTAAACTTCATGTCAAAAAACATTTGCAAGAGTAACAGCTTTTTTCTATTGGTGCTTTGAATTTGTTTCAGGGGACTGTTTAAAAAATCTCTGGACAGAATTTACATGACAATTTTAAGTTTTAGAAATACGTAATTAGACCTTATATCGTGAAAAAAATATAGCTGCATGATTCTATTTTTAGAGATTAATTGCCAAATTTATGTAGTGTTGATAGGATTTTTGGTATATTACCTTGAAGTGTTACACAATACGATTGGGACAGCCAGGGGACTGTGTTTTTAGCACTTAGATAATTTCTAGAAAAAAAAATTAAATTGTTATCGCTCCAAATACACTGTTCGACGTTGAAAATGCAACACCAAGAAGGAGTGGTCAGAAATTCATGCAAATTTTACCGTAGACGCACGTCACTGAGTTATGCAAATGATATGAAATGCGCAGCTTTCCGACGCACGTGAAGTAAGATATAAGAGAATGAAGTTGAAAAGTGGGTTATGTTCATGTTGGTTTTCCTGCCAGACTAATTATCGGAGAAATTTGGTTTTTGTCTCGAAGGATACGTGTGATAGGAGGAAATGCCACACTGTCCTCAACGAAGACACTTCCAGCATATAGACGACTTTACAAGGGGTATGGTGATCGGACTGAGAAGGGGAGGTTGGTCCACACGTCAAATTGCAGCTGATACCCACATGGATGCAAGCACTGTGCATCGGCTGTGTCGGAGATGGTTGGAAAGAGGAAATGTAGCCACATTGAGGGGTGCAGGTGCAGCCAGAGTGACGTCAGACCGCTTGGATCGACGGATTCACCGACAAGCTGTGGCGGACCC
The DNA here is from genome assembly GCA_038373865.1 of Uloborus plumipes. Taxonomy (NCBI): domain Eukaryota; kingdom Metazoa; phylum Arthropoda; class Arachnida; order Araneae; family Uloboridae; genus Uloborus; species Uloborus plumipes. Next base: position 6,637 of record JAXGGA010011297.1, read on the forward strand.
GCAAGTCACTTGTACGTCGATTCTGCAGCACGTGCAAGGTACCCTGGATGTTCCTGTGTCGACCAGAACCATTTCCCGTCGACTGGTTGCACGTGGCCTGCAATCACGGCGCCCGCTAAGAAGACTGCCATTGACCTCACAGCACAGACTCCAACGTTTGGAATGGTGCCGGACCAGAGCGACGTGGATGGCAGAATGGCAAACCATAGTGTTCTCGGATGAATCCCGCTTCTGTTTGTCCAGCGATAGTCATCGCATACGTGTGTGGCGTCGACGTGGAGAAAGATCGAATCCGGCAGTAACTGTGGAACGCCCCACAGCGCGACAACGTGGCATAATGGTTTGGGGCGCTATTGCATACAATTCCGTATCACCTATAGTTCGTATTCGGGGCACTATGACGGCCCAACGATATGTAGATAATGTACTGCGGCCGGTGGCAATCCCCTACCTTCAGGGTCTGCCAAATGCAATTTTTCAACAGGATAACGCCCGGCCTCACAGTGCTCGAATCAGCCAACATGCTCTACGAGGTGTACAGATGCTTTCCTGGCCACCATACTCTCCTGACTTGTCACCAATCGAACATGTGTGGGACGTGATTGGACGCCGTTTGCAGAACCTGTCACTGCCTCGTTCAGAGGACGAACTGTGGCAAATGGTTGAAAGGGAATGGAGTGCCATCCCTCAGGACGCCATCCGCAGGCTTATTGACTCCATGCCTAGACGTGTTTCTTCGTGCATCGCTGTTCGCGGTGGTCCTACTTCTTACTGAGCCGACGCCGTCCTCGCTCTAAATTTTGCTTATTTATATTGAAATAAATATCACTTATTGTTCCATGCTGTCTCTGTCTTCTTACCAAATTTCATCAATTTCTGACCACTCCTTCTTGGTGTTGCATTTTCAATGTCGAGCAGTGTACAATTGGGCCATAGAGTATTAATGCTTTACTTGTATTAAGAGCGATAATTACTTTATTACACTTTATTATTTTTAAAATACTTGGTCCGGACAGCCAATTACCAGTTTACAGAGAATCGCCCATATACTGTCGGCCCCACGTTAACGAATACCGTCGGTTCCAAGAAATATTATTCGATTAAGCGGGGATCTTTAACATTGTGTCTATGTTACCGTTTCCGAGAAGATTTATCCGTATAAACGGGTTATCTGTTACCCGATTAAGCGGGAACGACAGTGTTGCAATAGTTCCCATTCCATGTTAATTAGTTTATTCATAACTTAACCTTAAGATCTATGAACTGTAATTTTGCTAAATTGGAACAAATATTGAGGAATTAAATAAACTTTGGAGATTGATATCCCACTATGGTAAAGTAAAATTATAAAATTTATTCACAACAAAGTTAAAACTCAGATACCCAAGTAGCTATAAAGTGTTTCATGATTGTCGCAGTTTTTTAGAAATGTAAGAAAGCAATAATATTACACGCTATCAACTATTTAAATATTTCATGTATTTCTATGCTGTTTTTGCCATTTGCCCTAATATGTTTTTTTCCGTATTCTCACATCTTATGATCTGATGTCAACCGAGTCAGAACAGGCCTTTGGGACAGGCTTGGAACGGCAGAGGGTTTTGTCAAGCCTCTAAAGGGTACATTCTGGGCCATCGCTTCCAGCACAGGGACCAATTTTAATAATGACCTGTCCTTATCCCCCACCCACAATTGCATAGTATTATACTGTCACTAACAACTCTCACTCACACAATTACAAACTTCAAGATAGATACAGTGAAACTTGGGTAAGTCGACACGCGGATAACTTGACTACCTTGGTAAGTCAATTATTTTTCCAATGGTTGGTCCAATGTTAATTTCAAAGGGGGAAAACCTCTTCAACTTGCGCAGAAATTTATAGAAATCTCTATCAGTCGGTAACCACTTACTATTTTAGTCCAATTTTCGCTACCAATTCTCTTTCACATTGAACATTTCTGAGAATTTCGTGGTTTCAGGGTCAACTAATTCCTTCTTTTCCGAAAAGAGCTCTATCAGAGCTTGTACCTAGAAGAGTCCGCCAGATTAGAAGTTATTATCTCTTTTAAAGATTACGGATTTATTCCTCATTAGATATTCAAAATTGTCCCATCTATTTTGTTATGTTCACTGAAAACAAAACAAAGAAAAAAGACAGGAAAAATTATTGACTGAAAGTAATATCCATAACGTGCATAATAAGCATTACTAAGAACTAAGGGTACATACTAATTGAACAACAATAAAAACCAAGCCCATATGCATGTAAATACACTAATTTCTCAAAACCAGGGGGACGCAATTGCCCTCCTTCAGCTCCTCTTAAATGACAAGCCTGCATATAAAAAAAGTCGAGCTGGGAGAATATATATTCTTCACAAGTGTAATGAAACGGGATTTAAAAATATCAGGGAATATGTCGTCACCCGTGATATAAGCATATCTCAGTTTGTCAAGTTGTTCTATTTCGGGATTCTGCTTTATTATAATTTTTATTCTTTTCATAATCTAAAATTTAGGTAATTTTTAATAAAATTTCCTAATTTATAAAAATTAATTATTCAAACACAGTAAAATCCATACTTCATTGCAAATTCCAAATGATACTGTTCTACAATAGTCAGCCCCACTTAAACGAATAATGTCGGTTCCAAGAAATATTATTCGATAAAGCGGGGTATTCGTTTAAGCGGGGATCTTTAACATTGCATCTATGGTTGCGGTAATATTCGGTTCCGGGATGTTTTATTCATGTATGCGGGGTATTCTTTTATCTGTTAAGGCCCGGTTTCCTAGTAGGTGAAATCGTCGATCTCTGGCGAGGCGACAGACGCCGCCGCCTTCTGCGCATGCGCCTGAGCTGCAGAGTGACGTCGCTTCATGCCACGCTCCAATCAAACTGGTTCTGATTCCAGCGTGCGTCGCGCCCAGCGTCAGCGACGATTCTAGGAAACCGGGCCTTTACCCATTTAAGCGAGGACGACAGTACTTTTATTTTATTCATTTTAGTGCGCGTGTGAAGGATGATGCTATCATCATATATCAATACCATTGCAACAGTTATTTGAAGACATGTTTAGAAATATGAATTTAATATTGTAATTTTGCACATTAGCCATTCTTTAATTGGAACATTAACTTTTAAACAAAAGTTACTTGTTCTTTTTGAAGGATTTGCTGCTAAAGTTGATATGTAAGTGCTATAAGTCTTAGTCATTTGTCGATTTTCTCTCCTTGAGTGAGTGCGCTTGATTTCAATATGTAGAATGTAACTAAATTTCATTATATGAAAATAAAATATAAAAAGGTATAGGGAAGGGGGGAGCTTTGTGCCCTAGTGATCTAGCAAGCCTGCGAGTGGTACAGGAGGTTGTGGGTTCAATTCCCATTGGTGACCTGGGTGTGATTTCCTCTTTATACTAGAAAGCTTTCTTATGCGTTAATAAACTTTGAAAATCTTGTCATACTTATTACTGCTAAGATATGATCCACCCTTTGGAGGTTATGCATCAGCCCTTTCAGAAAAAAAAAACAACAGAAACTAGGGCTGGGCCTCTAGCTTCTTATTTGTCTGACATCGGCATACAGGATATGGGAAATATGGGACAAGCACGACACACAAATACACGAAATATTTAAACAGATGACTAACAATATTAATTTCTCATATTTCAAAAATCTCGGGGACTCCCCACTCGAATATCTGAATTTAACTTTTTTCGTGCCTAAATTCATAATTTTTATGTATAATAAGGTCAATAATGGAATGGAGTATTGATCTGAAATGTTTACTTAATTTTGCAAAATTAGTGTAAATTTGGTTAAATAACAGTAAATACTTTATAAGGTTTCGCAAGTTTTGGATAAAATCCCGGAATAAATTAAAAAAAAAATAGCAAAAATAATAATAAAAAAATAATAGCAAAAAATCTTTGGACCTTCCCACTCAAGTTCGTGAATTCCTATTAGTACCTGATACTGTCGTACCCGCTTAATCGGGTAACGGATAAACGAATACCCCACTTATAGGAATAAAACCATCCGGAACCAAACATTTCTCCATAGACGCAATGTCAAATATCCCCTCTTAATCGAATAATTTCCCCCGGATAATAGAATAATATTTGTCAGCTTTTGCAAAAATTTTTGCTAAGATAAATGTCGAATAAAATAAAAGTGTTTCCAGAAGACCTTGAGCAAACAAACCACTATTGTGGACTGTTTCAGAAAATAAAAATGAAAGGCGGCAATTTTTTTTTTTTTGCAATACATGATTTTCTTCTGATCTTGACCGTACAAGATTTATACTCAATTACTATACTATTTTGTTGTTTACTTTGCTTATTTCAAAATTTCCTTTATATAGCTATTTCTTTTTTATTATTACATTTTGAGACAAAAGTTATTATAATGGAAAGGTAAAAAAATGTTCCCCGCTTAATCAAATACCCCATTAATCGAATAAAATTTCTTGGAACCGATAGTATTCGTTTAAGCGGGGCCGACAGTATATAATTTCAATTCTTTTGTATAATCTATAATCCCCCCCTCCCCTGCAGTCCCTAGTGCAATCCTCGATTTTTCACCAGCAATCCTATATTTAAAAAGCAAACTTTTAAATTTTCAGAGTTACTCTTTTTTTCGAAAAATATAGTTGAAATAATTTAAAATATCATTGACAAAAGTATTTTTATATCTTACCTCTGTAATAAAACATTAAGAAAGTTTGACGTACAATTTTACAGGCAAAATAAAATGTAATGCATCAAGCAAGGAAATGAAAGCAATTCTAAGCTGCAGAGTGTTGGCCAGGTAAACAGAAAAGCTACAATAGAGGAACTGATAATAAATATGACACCAAATCTCCCTGTCATAGCCATCCAGTGTAGAGGAAGCAGTAGTAATTCTTCGATTCTTGTTTTTCATTCGATAAATTGCTTGAAATCATGGTTATGATCCATCATACACTTAATACTCCAAAAAACTCAACAACAAATTTTTCAAAGTCTTAGGCTTGAACTTCATGAAGTTTTCAGAAAAGAAGTATCATAACTGTGGAATGAATTCATTAGTCTTAATGAGTCTTTTGCATTCCGTTAGTTAATTCATCCACAAGTGTTGGGGAATTTCGGTTTCGTTCTCGCAGAATGTACGTTATTTCTTTTTCACTTGTGGTTGTTTTTCGAACAACGATTTGAAAGAGAATCGGATCATTTTGCTACCGTGACGAATTTGATTGGCAGGTGAAGGTTTCATTCTATGGGGTATAACGTCATGGTTTGTGCGAGAAGCCGTTGTTTTTCTTTCTTTTTTGTTGAGCTGGTTTTGTTTTTGTTGAGATTCTTTTTGGAAATATGGCGTGATTGGATGATAAGGCTTTGAGTGACAGTTGGCCGGTGAAAATCCGTTGTGGGGATGATGTAACTTCGGATGTTCTAGAATGTTCGAAGGGTTTCGATCTGGAGCTTTCTTCGGGGATAGGAACAGAAAAACTGGGAGACGCTATCGAATTGTGGTGGAGTGAGGATGTGCTGAGAAGGCTCCTCGTGCTTGTGTTTTAAGCGTCTTCGGGGGATGGTTACCCGAAAAATATATGTGGCCACGGGGTCGTATGGTGATTTGTGAGAAGGGTGATTAGTGGCCCAAAACATCGTTTTACTGTTCTGTCCAGTGAAACAATAGCCCATCCGTTTAGTGTCGCCGACAATTGTCCGTAATGAGTTTGTGTTTCCATGATGTGTGTAAAGCAGAACTGTAAATACGTACTGTGCCTATCCGAATAAGCATTAAAGTCTACTGATGAAGAAATACCGCTGGATTACCTTTTTTGGTGTGAGTAACTGCTTCTCGTGTGTGTGTGTGTTAGCGTACCATTTCGCTGAGATTTCCAGACGACCCTCGGTTAATGGATACTAGTACCAAGTGTAAGGACTGAGTGATGTCTTTATGGTGAGTTGTTCCATTTTAGTTTCTGAACCTCTTACGCAGTGTAGTGCCATATTCTTACCAGTAAATGCATTTTGTCTTTTTCTTTCTTTTAATTTCATACCGAGGCAGAGATCAGTCTCAAATCTCGGGTAGTGGACATCCCTGGTTGCTAGTGGGGGTTTCAGAGTCACCTGAAGTTCCTGCCGGACCTTGGGGGGCACTACCGCAGTGTACTAATCTTTGGTCTCGCATCGAATCTAGTAGCACCACTTGTGCCATGATTACTTTCTTTATTAGGTACTATACGATCACTTCTTCATAGGCCGTCAACGTGACATTAATTGGTGCCGTGACCAGGATAATTTCTTTTTTTTTTTTTGAGGATTGCGAAAGTGCATTTCTCTTTTGCTAAAATCATGTTTTGGAACCGGACCAAAGGAAAGTCATTTAAGGGAAATTCCCAGTTTTGTTATATAGTGGCTATTTGTAATATGCATTTCAACATGTATTTATGTTGAAGAATGACTGTTTCGGTTTTCAGTAAATTTTCTCTAAATATACTCGAGAAATGTCCACATAAACAACCTTTCTGGATTCGTTGTGTAGTTCATTGCTTTATAATTTCTTTTTGGAGAAATATTGTGTCAATTAATAAACTCATTGTCACTTTGGTTAATGATTTTCTTTGGCAATGGTTCACTGGTTTCCGAAGGCAACAGTTTTGTGTAACATGCTGATAATTATATTTCTTTTTATTAATTCGTTTAGACATCTCTGCCTCTAATAAATTTATGTTCAATGTGACGGCATGTAAAGAAATTTTTTTTTTTGGTTTTCGGTTGATTGTGTTCAGAACAAATAATTGTGGTGACATAGGTGGAGCAACCAAACTTTTATGTATAAATGATTTTTGAGAACTTTTGTCAAAATTGATTGAATATTTTATTTTCATGTATTGATAATAATAATTGGAAGGTGTCATAAAAGTAAATCCCATTGTTTGAATTTTGATATCAATAGACTGTTGATGTAATTTAAATATGTTGGTTTATGAAAGTGTCATATTTGAAAATTGGTAAAAAAAAAAAAGAGTCGAAGGTCAAAATGCCACCGAAAAGGAAAGTGACACAGAAGTCTGTGGGTACAAGTGTACAACCCGTAGGGGGTGCGTCAGGAAGCATTTGTAGTAGTACTACACAAACTGTCTCTAGCTCGGGAGATAATAATGTGGGAAAATCACAGTTTATGTTAAATGTCGCACCTTTTGATGGAGATTCGAGCGTGACAAAGTACTTCGTGGAACAGGTCAAAGACATTATTGAGGTAAATTCGTGGTCAGAGAAGCAGGGTATTTTGTATCTCAAGAGTAAACTGACAGGAGCTGCATTAAAATATGTTTTGGAAACTCCAGACCTAAGGTATGCCACTTCGGTAAATAAAGTGACCGAGGCATTATTGTCTTTTTTTAGACCAGTAGAGAAAACATATTCAATGGTGGATTTTCATGCTTTGACAATGGAACCATCAGAAACGATATTGAGCTTGGCTCATAGAATTAAACTCGTTACTTCGAGTGTCTTTAAAATTCAAAACAGAGAGGTATTTGACGAAATTTTATTGCAGAAATTGCTGTCTTCCATTGATAGTAGACTAAGAATAAAAATTTTGGAGTTGGGATTGAAGAATTTTGACGAAGCAATAAAGAAATTGCAGGAGATTACTTTACTTGAGGAAAAGGTGAAGTCGTATGATACTGTCAAATTTTCGAGGGATCATGTGTTTGCGTTGGAAAAGAAATTACAGGCACTGGAAGGACAGGGTGATAACTCGAATACAAAGAGTGTTGAATCGAATGTGGAAATTAAAGAGCGGGAATCTAGTGGAACGTTAAACGATAAAAACAACTCGGACATTGACTATAAAGTGAATTATGTAGCGGTGAATGAAAATAAATTTGTGCCTAGGGAGGAATCGAAAACAAAAATACTTAGAAAGGGATTTAACAAGATTGTTTGTTATTTTTGTGGTAGAAGTGGACATATCCAGAGGAAATGTTTCGATTATTTGAAATTAAGTGGGAATGAAAGACGATGGGAGAATAGAAGGTCGAGAGGTCATTTCCCTCGTTTTGGATATAACGCGTACAAAACAAGGTATGGGGGCAATTCAAATTTTGAGCCTCTTGGTAGAACTGCCTTTGGGAGACCGCAGACAGGTAATGAACAGAACCGAAATAATTTTTTTCTAAGAAATCGAGAGGTGAAGCCAGAATCGGCACATCAGTTTGAAACTTCGAATAGAAATAGGGATAGAAATCGCAGTCAAATTAATTTCTTGGCAGTTGAGAAGGATAGAGCTAAAGTTCAATTCAATGATGTGGGAACGCAATTTTCGCCAGTTAAAAGCTTTGGTTTCGTGAATGGAGAGTCTATTGATCCTGTTGGCAGATTGGAAGGTGTAGTGAATCGTAAAAATTCTTTGTGGGGAGAATTAGGACAGGATGTAACCGCTAGTCTAGTGGGACAAAGTGGAAGTCAAACAGGAGTAAATCCGGAATTCAGAGGAAATTTTCCACTGCCTATTCACAATAGGGTAGAGCTTGTACCTACTTACAACTGTGATTTTGTAACGAATTTTGTACAGCCCAGTACATATTCATACTCAGGTGGCTCACATGTATTTCCCAGTAATATTCCTTTTGCTGGACAATGTGCTCAAAACAATGTGAATAATGACACTCAGAGAGTAGTGGCAGACTCTAGAATGGATTCGAATCTTCAGAATACAAAATTACAAATAAGACCTGAAATGAACAGTCAATGTTTACCATACCTACCAGTGTTTCAGTGTAATCGGAATATGGATTTTATTCCGACACATAACACAACAATGTGCTCACAGCCACAGTTGACGAATGGATCAACTCAGGGTATTCAATATTTTAACCCCGCGGGGCAAAATAATGTTGGTAATGGAAATTTCATAACACAAGGTAAAAGTAATGAGATTGTTAAACAAAAATCAACTGGAGTAATTAAACTAGGTAAAACTTTGGCTACGCAAACATCACCAATTAAGGGAAAAACATCTTTTCCTTCTGTTTTGGCACAGGAATTTATTCCAGCCGCTATTGTTAATGTACAATTGCAAAATACGGGTCATGAGGATTTGTCAGGTAAACTGCCTCTGATAGAAATTCAGATCGGTCAGACATCTTCTGTATTTTTGGTTGATTCAGGAGCAAGTCTGAGCATTTTAAGTGACAGTGTGTTGCAGAAAGTGAAACAACATGCAAAGATAAAAAATTTAGGTAGAAATATTACAGTGTCGACTGTCAATTCGACTGTCGAATTTCAGTCATGTGTTGAGTTCTCTTTTAAAATTAAAAATATGTTCTTTAGACATAATTTTTTTACGATGCCAATTAGAGAGGATTCGCCTTTTGCGGGAATTTTGGGCTATGACTTTCTCACAAAATATAACATGTATGTAGTCCCAAAAGAGAATATTTTGTGCTATGATGGTAACAAATTTGGTTTACTGAGGGGTCCTCATGAACTCGAAGTTAATGCAAATGCATGTGACAATTGTAATGCTAGCATCAGCACATTTCCCAGTTTGAGCGTGGAGAATCGCGTTCAGGTTTTTTCAAAACAATTCATTGAGCCGAATAAAACAGACATTATTAAGGTATTTGCTCATGGAGAGTATGAGAATGACTCACAATTTTTGTTTACTATTTGCGACTCAATTCAGTCATGCAAAATTGAGGATTCAATCATTCGTTTTGATAGAGATTCTAAAGATCAGTCATGTAAAAACAATTCTTTTTTTCTATACGTACAAAATACTTCGTCGCAAACACTTCATCTAAATAAAAATATGGTGATGGGTCACTTAGCCAAAATCGAGCATATTAAGGAGATAGAAAGAAATTCGGAGCAACATGTCATCAATTCTATTCAAGCATCGGAGGAAGTGTTTACATTACGGAAAAAGAATTCAACATTTCAAATTTTAAATTGGATCATCTAGACGAAAATCAAATACGGACAATGCAAGAATTACTAAAAAGAAATACACAATGTTTTTCCGGATCTTTGAACTCTTTGGGGCATTCGGAAAAAATTAGAGTGGATTTCCAATTTACGCATGATTTCCCGATTAAATCTCTTCCTTTTCCGATACCTCAAAGACTTCAGCAAGAAGCTAAGAATCAGCTGAGTCAATTGCAGGAAGCGGGAGTCATCTCAAGGGTTCTCAGCGCTTATGGATGTCCGATGTTACTGGTGAAGAAACGCTCTGAAGGATCTGAAATTCAAAAGTATAGGTTGGCTCTAGATCTCCGGCTGTTGAATTCCACTATAGTTCATTCTTCTAACCCGTTACCGCGCATACAATCTCTAATTAACTCGTTGTCGGCATACAAATATTTTTCAACGTTGGACTTACATGCTGCATACCATCAAATAGAGTTGCCACAAGAATATCGGGATAGATTTTCATTTGCAACGCCGTGGGGAACGTATGCATATTCAAGAATTCCATTTGGGGTATCTAACGGAGCTTCAATTATGCAGAACTATTCAGACACAATATGCGAACAAACTAATATGGATGGAATATTTTGTTACTTAGACGATTTGGTGGTCGCTGCAAACAGTTTTTCAGAAATGAAATCGAAATTGGAGAGACTTTTTGCTGTTCTCACTGAGTTCAATATGACATTGTCACCGAAGAAATGCCAATTTTTTTTGGACAAAATAGATTATCTGGGTTTCCAAATTTCTCAAAATAAGGTATTGCCCATTTCGTCTAACATCATCAAAATCACGTCCTTTCCTCCTCCAAAAACCAAGAAGCAAGTGAAACGCTTCATTGGAATATGTTCGTACTATAGAACTTTGATTCCGAAATTTTCAGACTGGATTCATCCTTTGAATCAGCTGACTCATTCGAAAGCTATTTTTAAATGAACTGATGAGATAAATGAGTGTTTTCAACAACTACAGAAGATTTTTTTCAATAATCCGTATATCATGCAACCTAATTGGAATGAGCAATTCTACATAAATACTGACGCAAGCGGTCTAGCAATCAGTGGTGTGCTGTTACAGAAAAAACAGGGACTGTTCATACCCATATCATTTTTCTCAAAATTGTTGTCGCCAGCAGAAACTAGATATCCAGCAATCAAGTTGGAATTGATGGCCATTGTCAAGACTTTTGAAGCATTCAAGTCATATATTTTTAATCGTCATGTTTATTTACTAAGTGATGCCAAGAGCCTGAAAGAATATAAGAAAACATCGTCCCCGGCATCGTTAACAACTCGATGGCTAATGACACTTTCACAGTATAATTTTTCTTTTTTGCATTTACCGGGACCAAATAATTCTTTTGCTGATATGCTCTCGAGAACAGATATGTCAAAAAATCAGGTGGATATCACAGGTGATCCATCACTTTTAAACGACAAACAAATTAATCCGGTGATCAATACTTCAGATCTGGAGGAAGAATTCTTACCTGATATAGTTGAGGTATATAGTGAAAGTTCTAGGAAGTGTGGTGATGCTATTGGTTGTGATAAAAATGTAAATTGTATACATGTGCAGAGTTCTGGTAACTTGTTAAAGCAATGTGTAAACGTGTTAAATTTCATTCACGAAGAAACAGATGCATTGTTGGAGATCCCGAATTCGACTTTTCTTAAAGAGCAATTAAGGGATAGGAAGTAATCTTTTATATATAATAACATTTTAAATCGTGTGGTTTCAGACAAACATAGAAAATTTTGTATTCATCCCGATACTCAGCTTCTAATGTTTTGTAAGGATAGTTTGTCAGAGAGTGAGCAGGAAAATTTAAAGATTGTCGTACCTGACTCGTTGAAACCTAAAGCATTACACATTGCTCATCATTCTCATTTTGGTATAGCCAAAACATATGATTTTCTTTCTAAAAATCTATATTGGGACAAAATGTATGTCGACTGCTTAAACTTTTGTGCTAGTTGCATTCGGTGTATTGAGACTAAACCGCATAGAATAAGAAAAGCTCAATTGCAGGAAACTTTTTCACCATTTAAGTGTAAACAATTGGTGACATTGGATATTGTTGGTCCTTTTAGTAATAACAAGTACATTTTAACGGTCATAGATGAATTTTCTAGACATTTGGAATTGTATGTTTTGAATAATATTACTGCCGTGTCGGTGGCAAAATCTTTCTTTAAGTATGTGACATTGTTTGGCAGACCCGAGTTGGTATTGACGGATCTTGGTCGACAGTTTAACTGTGAACTTTTTCCTAAGTTTAATCAGCTATTTAACATACAATTACGACACACAACAAGTGGTAATCCCCAGGCAAATACTTTGAGTGAAAGAGTGAATTTAAGTTTAAAAAATTCAGTTAAAGCCTTACTACCATCTGGTCTAGATTTTGACTATGCCGTCGACATACATAAAGCATGTTATAATGCGTCCACTCACTCGACTGTAGAATTCTCTCCTAATTTAATTCACTTTGGTAGAGAGCTTTCTTTGATCACTGACGTTGTAAATTTTAATATTAACCCGTCTCTCGATTCGGCTTTTGAGTTGCATAAAATCTTAGAGCAACTCCAATTTATCTATCGTCAGGTTTACCAGAATTCTGTGGGTAAGAAATTGGCACATAATCAGAAACATAACTCACATTGTAAACCATCTGACATCAAACAAGGGGATGTAGTGTACCTTCGTTCTAAGAACAAATTTAATCCATCCTTAAGTGGACCTTTTTTCTGCAAAAGAAGGGTTTCTCCAGTTTTGGTGCTAATCCAGACATTGAATAGCAAATTTGCGCCTGTCACTAAGGTCCATGTGAATCGGTTGGTAAGGATTCACAAAAGAAGGCAAGAGCTCAAAGCTGCCATGGAGCGAGTTGGAGAGAGTGCTGCCGAGGTATCGCCTCATCATCCGATCGCCGTGCCTGAAGGAGTGGAGATTGATCCTGTTGTAGCTGCTGACGCGGAGAACTCCGGATCCTGTGCGGAAGTGCCAGCTGCAGTGTCTTCAGCGAGGGAGGAAAAGCGTCGTCACGAAACTTCTGGTGGAAGGAGGTCGCCGTATTCGCTGCGATCGAAAAGAAACTAAGGGAGCAGACCGCCTGTCTTCCAGTTATCTGTGAGGGGCTCGCTCATAGATCGGCCTTTCTGACTGCCGTTCCTGTGACATAAGATTGCCGCTTCTTCTGGACTTGCCTGAATCTGTGCCTGTCATCATGGGTGATCTTCGTCTGCGTCGAGTTTGCTGGTCATCGTGGATCTTCGTGTCCAGAGCTGGACGTGCTTCTGTTCGTGGTTTTCGGGTTAGGGCAATTGGCTAAACCCGCCTGCTGGACAAGTCTACTGCAGTGTTCTTCATCGAAGTGGTGATTCTTGAAACATTTTGGCCGTTGAGTCACCGGCGAATGGTCCACCGTCCGCAGCATCGTCGATGGGAGCATCGCCGAGGGATAGGTGTTTCGTCGAGTTCCTCGGGAGTCCAGGAGGCCAGAGGTCGTTGAAAGGGAGTGCGTGAGCGATTCATCGGACTGGGAGCACCGGTAGTCATCTATCCTTTTGTTGGAGCACGAAAGTTATGGAGAAAAAGAAAAGGAAGGACAAAAGTGACTTTTTTTAATGTTTTGTATATATTGTTTTTCTCTGATCTGTTTGTTTGGTGTTTTATTGCTATGTTTAAGAGAAAGTAGGTCGGTGAAGTTTGAGTTCATCCCTGTCGTCATCATGCAGTGGAGTTGTTTGAGAGTTCATCTGGTGATTGTCATGTTGTCCAGAGGTAGATTTTTGAATAAATTTTTGGTTAGGGAAAAATTTTTTTTAGTTTCAGAGGATTTAGAATTTGGTTAAATCAAAGGTATGTTGGTGTTCTTTGTTGGAGAAACACAAAGTCGTTTCTTGTCCTTGTTGTGATGTTGAGCAAAGCTTAACGGGGTCTAGTGCCGTTTGTTAGATCCCGCGTGTCAGAAATTGTACAGGAGTCTTTGTGTTCATGGCAGCATCTTCGTTTGTTTTAAGGAAGAAGTTTTTCTTTGTTTCCTTTGTTTTTTTGTGTATGGGTGCACGAACTGTGTACAAGTCATGTGGATGCCAATTTTGTTTGTGATCTGTTGGAATAGAGCATCTGTGTATATAAAGTGAGAGATGTGTGTACAGAGGATAAAGTTATCTTGTAATGTGAATGAATGTAAATATTTTTTTTTTTTTTTTTTCGAATCTCTGTGACAAATCAGCAGTGGAATCCTACAATGTGGTGAGAAATTTGTAGGAAAGGGTTAGTTCAGAAAGTGGACGATTTTCAGTGGCGTTCAGGTTTATGTAGTCCCTTTGAAAAATGTGCATGCACTAGTCCACAGTTTTTTAGGTTTTCCCCATTTTGGCATTTTGTTGGTGTTATGGTACGTATTCGGGCTTACAAAATTTTGAGTACTCATCCGTTCATTTTGGTCTTCAAAATTGTTTTTGGTTTCGGCGATTTTTTTTATATATTTGCATTTGACTTTGTTGGTACCTCATCTAAATCAAACATATCTTGGGGGTCATTGGAAATCTAGAGCAGTCTTCAGTTGGAATAAAGCGAGAGTGTTGTATAAAAATTTCTCACATAGAGGAGGTCATGTAAAGATGTTGGTGTCAAAGTAAACATGATCAGGTCAAGAAGGAAGAAGAGGAAAATTGTTCTGCTGTATTTTGGTGATGATATATATGTAAATGAGTTATATTATTGGTCTCTAAGTATATTAAGTTTGTATAGTACATGTTATTTGTGTTTGATATGTTAATGCTTTGGGAGTGTGTGTTTCGTCTGGACAGTTCGGTAAGTGCATCGTCTCCAGGGTTGGTTTTTCGCGCTTTGTTCTTGTTGAAAGGGGGAATTGTGGAATGAATTCATTAGTCTTAATGAGTCTTTTGCATTCCGTCAGTTAATTCATCCACAAGTGTTGGGGAATTTCGGTTTCGTTCTCGCAGAATGTACGTTATTTCTTTTTCCCTTGTGGTTGTTTTTCGAGCAACGATTTGAAAGAGAATCGGATCATTTTGCTACCGTGACGAATTTGATTGGCAGGTGAAGGTTTCATTCTGTGGTGTATGACGTCATGGTTTGTGCGAGAAGCCGTTGTTTTTCTTTCTTTTTTGTTGAGCTGGTTTTGTTTTTGTTGGGATTCTTTTTGGAAATATGGCGTGATTGGATGATAAGGCTTTGAGTGACAGTTGGCCGGTGAAAATCCGTTGTGGGGATGATGTAACTTTGGATGTTCTAGAATGTTCGAAGGGTTTCGATCTGGAGCTTTCTTCGGGGATAGGAACAGAAAAACTGGGAGACGCTATCGAATTGTGGTGGAGTGAGGATGTGCTGAGAAGGCTCCTCGTGCTTGTGTTTTAAGCGTCTTCGGGGGATGGTTACCCGAAAAATATATGTGGCCACGGGGTCGTATGGTGATTTGTGAGAAGGGTGATTAGTGGCCCAAAACATCGTTTTACTGTTCTGTCCAGTGAAACAATAGCCCATCCGTTTAGTGTCGCCGACAATTGTCCGTAATGAGTTTGTGTTTCCATGATGTGTGTAAAGCAGAACTGTAAATACGTACTGTGCCTATCCGAATAAGCATTAAAGTCTACTGATGAAGAAATACCGCTGGATTACCTTTTTTGGTGTGAGTAACTGCTTCTCGTGTGTGTGTGTTAGCGTACCATTTCGCTGGGATTTCCAGACGACCCTCGGTTAATGGATACTAGTACCGAGTGTAAGGACTGAGTGATGTCTTTATGGTGAGTTGTTCCATTTTAGTTTCTGAACCTCTTACGCAGTGTAGTGCCATATTCTTACCAGTAAATGCATTTTGTCTTTTTTTTTCTTTAATTTCATACCGATGCAGAGATCAGTCTCAAATCTCGGGTAGTGGACATCCCTGGTTGCTAGTGGGGGTTTCATAGTCACCTGAAGCTCCTACCGGACCTTGGGGGGCACTACCGCAGTGTACTAATCTTTGGTCTCGCATCGAATCTAGTAGCACCACTTGTGCCATGATTACTTTCTTTATTAGGTACTATACGATCACTTCTTCGTAGGCCGTCTACGTGACAATAACTAATGTCAATTTGATATCAAAAGTTAATTGGAAATACGTGTTATGTTGCGGAAAAATAGTAAGTATTCAAAGTGCACATTCGAATCTGTTTAAAAGGCATTTGAATGTCACATGCATTCGATAATGTGGTACTTACAGTATGCCATATGTGCTACGATACGCTTTAGTTTAAAATATATTTACCGAATGAAAATGCCGAGAGAAGTGCATTTTCTTTAAAAAAAAAAACCATCTTTTGGCTAACGGCGTGTATTAAATACAATATTCATCAAGTATTTAGATAAAAATGGGAACTCATAAGTTTGCATTCGTTCGCAGCGAAGGCTTGTCATTCTGTGTTGACAAGCTGTTCAAAACAACTTTTTTTTTTCGACGGAAATCCTTGGAAAACAATCTAGTTTGATTTTCTTACCTTAAAGTACATTCGTGACAACAACTAACCACCAGTAGAATGATTATTTCACAATAACTATGGTAAGCAAAAAATATGCCGCTAACTAACAACGCGAATTTCCACGCTGTTTTCGAGCAAAGCGAGATCACGTGACACCTACATCACGTCAAAAAACTTTGAAAATTTGTCACATTTAAACACAATATTGCCGGCCACCTTGTCTAGAGGTCAGAGAGAAGTCTGACCCGCATGGAGTGGTCCAGGGTTTCAAATCCCGGCTCGGGCATGGACGTATTTTCTCTGTCTTGTCCTTATCTTGTGTAAATGCGTTGTCGTGATGTAAATGGCTGCCTGTCCTATAAATGGGACCTTATGGCATGAATGTACTGTGGAAGTCGGACGTCACGCCAACTGACGGTACAGTAGTTGGAAAAGCGAAGCAGAGCACCCAAAATTGCCTGCTTATACTCGACTGCAACCTTTCTTGACTATGAAGAAATATGCTGAGACCAAGCAAAGGAAGTAGTTCCTTGCGCGTCGTCCGAATTTTGGATGAAATTACATCCTTCCTTTTAGAAATCGGATTAGAGTGTTTCATCTATGCACATGTAGTCTTTTTTTTGTCATAATATTCGTAATTCTTTTAATATTTTCAATTCTACAAGCGGAGTGGCGGGGAAGCGTACAGCCATTTGAATCGACTCGCCATCCAATAAGAGCCAAGAAGGTTTTTGTTAACTCGCTTTTTCTTCCGCGCGTAGCGACGTCGGTGTCAAGTTAAGTTGCAAGCAAGTATAGCTAGCACAAGACAACAACAACAAAGACAAAATTGCAACTTTGATTTTATTTTAAGTGTTGTTAATAATGCCCAATGTTGCTTCTCATTAGATGTGTCATTTTTCCCTATAACTCTTATTCTCACGTTTTTTTTTTTTTTTTTTTTTGTTTCTTTAATATTTTCCAACTGATATAATAAAAAAAATCCTAAACGTATTATTTTTTTATTTACCTGTCAAAATGCCGCCCTTCTTCAAGGGCGAATCTAGAAATATTTCATGGGAGGGGCGATTGATTTTGTTACGTCTTCTTTACCACACATCCTGGTTCGCGAATGTTGACCTGATATGTTTTGCGAAATTTATCCTGAAGAGAGCCCTAAATCTCCTTTCTGCATCAAAGCACCTCTTGGCTCTGCTCCTCTTAGCATCAAAGATACTACAAAAGTGCCTTTTTCGAGCTTTAATATTGAAAATTTACCTCTCTCGAGTCCTTCAAGGGAGGGGCGATCGCCTCCATCGTCCCTCCTCTGTATCTGCCCCTGGCCTCCTTGCTGCTACGCCCGTGGCAAGAGAAAGTCCTGCCAACCCATAGCTACGCCACTGGCTCTACCTACCCGGACCTGCTGGGGGGCCATGCAGCACATGGTGGCGCAGCGAGACGGAGTCTACAACAATTCCGTTGCACTTCTTTGTCGAACATGGCTGCGAAGGAGTTCACACACATGGCAACGCACAGGGGCGGATCCAGAAATTTTTGTAAGACGAGTCAAGTATTAGTGACCAATAAAATGGAAGAAAATGCATAATTTAACCCTTCTTCAAAATATAGGACGTATTGCACATGAATTAATATTTTTGTATGATGACATTATATTAAATATGTATTCTAATATAAAAATATTATTGCAAAAAAATAACTAAAGATTAATTAATTGTATAGTATTTTGTTCATGTTTAAATGTTTTATATTCCAAATGAATGAAATTACATATTTTTTATAGTTGTTGTGTCGATAAAAGTTTCGTTTCAATGTAAACAAAAAGGCACAACATTGTTGCATTAAAAGTTAGCACAACTATGTTAAAAGAAGTAAAAACATGCGAACTATTCCAGGAATTTTTTTGCAGTTTGCATTGTCAAAGGAACTTTTTGGCAACGAAAAAAGATGTGAACTCACGGAGAGTATGCATTGAAATAACATGTTATACTTTTTTTGGGTCGTATTTGTTCCCTTTTAAATTTTCCAGGAAATTTTGAGCGTAACCTTTAAATGGCTATATTTTAAATTTTAAATTTTGAATTTCTTGACATTTTCACAGGGGAGTCAGCTGACTCCTTGATTCTCCTCTGAATCCACGCCTGCAACGCACACACGCTTACACGCATATACACATACACAGAGCCGGTCTTAGGCCGATTGGACCGATTTTGCCCAATCGGGCCCCGCTCTAGCAAGGGGCCCCGTGCCGACAAAGTTATTTTTGCCTTTAGGTAAATGAGAAAAAAGAATAATATCAAAATAAAAAGCTAATTGGCAATATTTAACTCATGTTTAATCTGTCTGAAAGTATGGTGCTACGTTAAGTTCAATTTATGCTGTAGGAGCAAGGGGCCCCGCGCTGACAAATTATTTTGCCTTTAGGTAAATGTTAACAAAAAACTATATCAAAATAAGAAGCTAATTGGCAATATTTACCTGGTGTTTAATCCGTTTGAAAGTACGGTGCTACGTTTAGTTCAATTTATGATGTAGGAGCAAGGGACCCCGAGCCGACAAATTATTTTCGCCTTTAGGTAGGGTGAGTTCTGGTAAGTGCGTCCACGGGGTAAGTGCGTCCGCTGGGAATTATATGAATACTGTCCTGAAATGGCTTCTGCAACACATCGACTATGTTAGATAACTGTCTAATGATAATTTCAATAGGTAGAATTCAGGCCAGTATTTAATAGACGAAACACAAACAGAGACAATTTAAATGTCTTCAAAAAAACTCTAAAGTAAAGATTGAAAAGGTTTTGTTTCAGTTTCTCTTGTAGTCACACCAAACAATTGAAGTCAAGAAATGCAAGTTGTTTCTTTTGAGTAATAGCTACTAATAACATACATGAGGTATTTTGATCAAATACTCTAACTAAAATTTGTTTATATGACGGTACGCACTTTCCCTTTCTTTAAAGTGAGGTGGGGGTAAGTGCGTACCATTATGATGGGGCAAGTGCGTACCACTATCATGAGGCATATGCGTACTATTATGCGGAGCAAGTGCGTACCATTATGATGAGGCAAGTGTGTACCATTACGTGGAAAATCCGACTCTCGTAATTCACCTTTAATTTTGCTTATAACTCTTTTATAAGCCGATTATAAATCCGACGTCATTTCCATCAAGTATTTATATTTACATTGAATGCGGCATAAGATTTCAATTTTATTCATTACCTCTGAAATATATGGGCTCTTAGATATCAGTTAGTAAATTTTTCGTTGAAAATAGCGATCATAAGCTATACTTAATTTAAACCAGAATGACAAATGAAGCAATGAAATTAAGTGAAACACTAAATAAGGAACCAACTGATTCAAAAAACGAAGGTGGAGTAATGAATAAATTATATTTAAGAAAATTAAGAACACCTTGTGAAAAACTATTTCAATGTACAAGAAAAAAAAAGTACAAGTATCATATCATGATCAATTATTTTCTTTTTTTTTTTTTTTGCTCTTTATTTTGTGTTTTTTCTTACTGCTGCTGATTCTAATAAGAAAAATATTTTAAAACCGTATTTATTCGAAAAAAAAACGAATTGTTCACTCAGGTCACCTAACGATCTACCATACAAATAGAATTAAAGAAAATCACAGGGGTACGCACTTACAACAACGCTATTGGACGCACATGTCTCATCTTACATTTAAGAAGGGGTAAGTGCGAACCCTGGCTTAAACACAGACTGATTAATGTATTAAACTAAAATAAACTATGTAGACTATAAGTGATTATTACTAAATAAAAACAACTTACATTTGCTCACTTGGTCTTATTAAAAGGACAGAGGAAGAATCACAGACACAACACTCTCAATCTTCAAATCACAGTTGTTCGTAAGACACGTGGGATATCACTGATTGCGTTTCATCCATGCAAGCAAGTGCTGATCTCTAGTATTAGGAATTATCCCAAGGCAACTACCTAACATATTTAATATGTGCCAGAAGTTTTTTCCTGTTCATATTCACATAATTTAAGGTGGACGCACTTACCCCGCTAGGTAGGGAAAGTGCGTACCTTAGAATAGGTGTCATAAACCAGGTCACAAAACCTATGCTTAAGGTTTATTTGACATATTATATGCTTTAAAATCTTAGTAAAGGATTTGGAAAGAAAACTAAAAAAAAAAATTGTGAGTGTACAAGGTTTTTCAATAGAGCAGCATCCTTGAGAACATGAACTTTGAAAAAAAGGGTACGCACTTACCAGAACTCACCCTAAATGTTTAAAAAAAACTATATCAAAATAAAAAGCTATTTGGCAATATTTAACTGATGTTTAATCTGTTTGAAAGTATTTTGCTACGATTAGTTCAATTTATGGTGTAGGAGAACTTTCTGAAACTTTTGACATCTCTATTATTCTATTGAAGTTATCAGATACATTCCCAAAACTACTACTGTCAGATAAATTATTAGAAAAATTTAAACATCTGTCGATTTGAACATCTTAAATCCAGGGTCGTACCTACGGCAACTTATACTCTATTGTCAAAAAAAGAAAAAAAAAACCATAATCGGCCTGCCTCAACGTCAAAATTCTAAAAGATTATCGTCACTTAATATTATGACTATAGGGCCCTTCGCAGGGCCTTATTGTACTGGGGTCTCCCATTTAAGGGGCAATTAAGGTTTTTTCTTATTTATTTGGAGGCGGGCGTATTAAAATTCATCAACAATGAAATATTCTCCAAGAAAACACTACCGATGTTTACAGTTGCCAGTATGAAACGTAAAATATCAGTTGTACAAGCACGTAAGTTAAAGGGAAACATAAGAGCATTTTTCACCCGATGAGTTTTCCAATGGCGATTATGTAAGGGGACCCATGAGGCCCTATTTTCTCCAAAAATCAACAAACAAACTTAATCAAGATAATTTCTGAGCTTTTTGCCTTAAAAAAGCAAATGTAAGAGAGGTTATAGCAAACCGTCCCGCATAGCTGGAGGTGGATGGCAATTTTTAATCTTTTCACGAATAACGTAACGAAAGGATAGGTGCTTTCCAGTGCCAGATTTATGGAGGAATAGTAAATTTCTGTTTCTATATTCTGATAAATTTCCGAAAATTCTGGAAGACTTGCCTTTTCTCTAACAAGGAGGTCAATTGCCTAAAATGGCGTTTTAAGGATTTAAAATTTTGGTAGAGATCTCTCCTCTCCCGTTACCCTATAACCCAGTGATTCCCAACCTGGGGGCGATCGTCCCTAAGGGGCGATTTGGCCTCCTCAAAGGGGCGGTAAATTCTAAAGGGGCGATAAGGGGTGAAGGGTATTTAGAAGAGAAAACACTAGTAATAAAGGGGTGGCGAAAACCGAATTTGTGTGTAAACATGTACGAAACCGGTTGTTCAGAGTTCAGACAATTAATCACAAGTTAAGGAAAAAACTAATTAAAGTTCAAGAGCTTCCTCCTTGAACCTTAGGAAGTATTTTGTCTTTCATTGTCCATTTTATGAATTTTCAGATTTTCAATATATTTTCTTTCAAATTTTTAGTTTCAATGATTTTAATTCCCCCAGATTCCAGTGTAGAAAGGAAAATAATTTCTTGAAAAATGTACTTCTGTTTTTGAAAAGTACGTCGATGATCTTAGTTAAATATTACCCATCAAATGCTTATCAGTTCGCTTTGTGAAATAAAAAAAATTAAAGGTATTTTATTTATTTATTAATATTTTTAGTTTAAAAGTGATTGGTTAAAATTGCTTATATTTTTAATAATATCGATGTTCACTTATGTTTTTTTCGAGGAAGAAGGGGGGGGGGTGATAAGTGTCAGTCAGCGTCTTAAAGGGGGCGATGATCTCAAAAAAGTTGTGAAACACTGCTCTAACCAAAACGGCAACCAGAGAATTAGGGCCCACAATACAGAATGCTGAGTTGATGATTTTTCTTTAAATATTCTTTATTACTGAAGAGAAGTAAAAAATGCGCTTTGTTAAAACTAAGCGATTTTAAGAACAAAAATAAATAATGTTGGTGGAAAATCTTAATTTTTTTCAAAAAGAAATCACGACACTTGAATTTTCAACCGATATAAATTATTGGTCAATTAATTGTGTGCCCTTCTTCCCTTTCTTTCACCCCCCCCCCTTTTTTTTTCTACCTCGTCTGAAAATAAGAACGTGTTCAAAATCTTACTTCTCCGAAGCCTTCTCCCACAAAAAATATTAGGGAGTATCTAAAATTTCGTTTCCTGGGTTTCAGTTTTTAAAAATTTTTCAGGGAAAATTCTTCAAACACCTAAAAACATCGAAAATCATTTAAAATTGCGCTTTTGGAACTTCAATTTTGAACAAACTTCAATGTCCTTAACGCTACTAAATACAATCTTACACTCACGCAGTGAAACGGTTATATAAGTAGTCTTTTCATCATCAGTGGCGCGCCTACGGGGTAGCTAAGGGGCTCAAGCCTAGGGAGCTAAGGGGCAGAAGACAAACTTACTGGACAACACCATGGAAATCCTAAAATTGTCATTTTGCGCCTTTAATTTTTTTTTTTAATTTTCTGCTAGAGAGCACCCAATCCCCAACTTTCTGTTTAATGACACCAGAGATAATTCTGAAATATTTTCAAGGAAAATTTCTGGACGTGGGACTAACTTTTGGCCAAGTTATGGGAGAAGGAACGGGTACCCGTTCCTTCTCCCATATCTCGGCCAAAAGTAACTTAAAATTAGTTTTTGAGGCAACAATTTCAAAGCATTTCTAGTAAGAAACCTCCATCTAATATCAAGGTCCTCTAAGAGAACATCTAAAACTGCGTTTTCAGGACAAAAATTTCCAAAATTTTCGTGGAAGAGCCCTCAAAGAGATGGGGGAGTTGGAGTTTTTTGTTCAAAGTGCCACCCCCCCCTAAAAAATATTCTCTCGTTTGGGCCACTGCCTAAAATATCTTCAAATATCATTTCAAAATATATATTTAGAAAGGAGAGTCTGAATTTGAGCTTGATTTCTCGCCCATTCCTCTGACATTACCGAAGATTGTTTAGAACTGCATTTCAAAAATTCAGCGAGGAAAAATGTCTAGAAGAGCGCTCCACCCTGCCATCCTTAAAATTATTATTCTAAGCTTGGTCCCATTAGCCCTCTCCAAAATTTAAACATATATACTCCACTATTTGCCTGCCACTAGTACAACTTAGTTCTTGGGAATATAATCAAAAATGCAACATGCTTTTTCGGATATATGAAACGGTTACATAAGTAATCTTTTCATCATCAACGAAAGGGTCAGGGAAGGTGCATAAAATATAAAGAAAAGTTAGTCTGTAATGGCTTGTTTTAGCAAGCTATTTATTTATTTTTTTTTCTTGTAAAAAAATAGCGAAACAAAAAGTTTTTATTTTGAAAAGAGTTATATTCATTTGAGCCTCAAACTAAATGTAATCATTTTGCAAAGGGGGCCCCGCCAGAGTTCTCCAATCGGGCCCCGCATTTGCTAAGGCCGGCCCTGCACATACATGGCAATGCACACTAGGGTGGTTCACAAACCTATGGCCAAAAAAAAAATATCCTAGAGGTCACGTCGGTGGCTCTTTTTTTTTTACCTTTATCCACCCTAATATACTGCCAAATTTCAACCTCCTACTTAAATAAAAAGACGCTGCTCAAAGCTCCAATAGTTCTTCAGTTTTTGTCAATTTCAAGCGTTTTTAGGTTGAGCAGCAGAAAAAAAAACGAGTTTTTTGCTATCATTCTTGCTGATTCTTAGGTTCAATGATCCCTTGAATCCTAATATGGCCACAGTTTTCCCCCATTGCCTCCCACTTTTCTAAAATAGCGCCCCCTCCCCTCCTATTTTCATCAGATTTCGACAATTTCATAGACATTATTTGGAGGGGAAGGAAGCATTATATTTACCATTAACAAAAATTCTTCTATAGGGCTAGAGAGGTGAAAAGTTTAAAATCATAAACAACTTTTCACAAGTTAGGAGGCTCATGGGGGTATTTTCCCCTCCCATCGTTAAAATATTTAACATATCATCAACAACTCATTTTTTCCAGTTTTAAAATTTTACACTTACTTTTTGGTGCAACACAATAATATTGGACTGCCATCTATGACTCCCACGTCCAAAAATTTTTCAAGTTGTAAAATTTTGTTTAAAACCTTGGAAACATCGCATGTTACAGATGAGTCGCACCGCAGATTTCCTTCGGTAAAGAACCTTTCAGTACCGTAAAATGGGGTGAATCGGAACACTTTTCAGCTTTGATTGTAAAGAAAGCAGTTAAAAGATTTTTTTTTTTTTAATTTTATTTTTTGTGTAAAGACTTCGGTCTTGCTTTACTTTTGATATTCCAAGCGAAGACAAAGCATTTTGAACAATTATTATTAAAATATATATGGGAAATTATGGGTGTTCCGAATCACCCCGCTGATAGGGGTCAATCGGAACACATGTTAAAATTTTTATTTTTTTCAATTTAACCTGAAATAGGTCTCACAAACATGAGTAATATTGATGGGGAGAATAAGAACAGATAATTATTAATTACTGTCAAATAAATGCATAATTTCAATACCAGTAAACGTGTATAATTTGTCAAAATTCAAAATAATTTTAAACTTATGAAAAATGAAAAGTAATTTTAAGAAATGCTTTTGAATTGAAATACAAAGATTTCACATGAATGGAAGTCACTCATGTCGTCCACAAATATGTACTTGTCCTTAAAACTAGCAATTGTGACTTGGCTTAAGTTTTTTCATAACATCTCCTGGGATCAACTCTGCCTTTTCTTTAGTTTCTTGAAATCTCTGGGTTAGGGGATTATCCTGAAAGGTTTTTCCGCTTATTCATCACTGTCTGTGTGCTGGATTTTTACTACATAAAGTCTATGTGACTTTCCCCCTCGTATTTTAAGTAAAAAGAAGTCTCCTGGAGAAAAAATCTTTTGAAATCTGCAATTGTTTGTCATTCTAAGATCTAGTTGCTCACGAGAAGGGATAAACAGTAATAAATCCTTGTCCTTGTCTTGATTAGAAGAATTGGGGTTAGAATCTTGATTTTTCAAACAGTTTCCTTCAAATAAGTTTGAATTGGAACAACAAAACGAAGTGTTCCGATTCACCCCGCAAATTTTTTTTCTATGGCATTTTTCAGAATTCTTCATTTTTATGACACAATTTATAAAAAATGTAATTCTAATGCGGTATTCTGTTGTTTAGATACATGTATAATTAACACATAACACTCTTAGTTTTTAAATATAAGAAGGTTTGCTCTTGCATATGAAGTTTTGCAGTCTATGGAAATGTGATGTTTTCTAGCATTCACATGCAGCCCTCCTTAGAAGCCAATAGCGTTGCCAGATTGACAAAAGTAATTTTTTCCTACTTCCTATGATCTTACCTTACTAAAAAAAAAATTCATGGCGAAAATTACCCAATAGTTTATTTATGAAGAATTTCTTTGTACGGTCGGGAAGTTTTGTTCCGATTGACCCCGCTGTTCCTATACACCCCATTTTACGGTATTATTTATATTCATTCCAGTTATGTTCGAGCGATTACCGTGAAGGGAGAAACAAAGATCATATTTGGATTCAGCGAGGCATTTTACATAAGAAACAGCAATAGTGTCATACATTTGAAGCTCATTTTGTGCCGAGCAGTGTTATTATACTGAAATTTGCTAGAAGTTTTTAATTAAAGCCAAAATATTTAAACTTCTTGCTGTGCAATTCAACTTTCTACGTATATTTATACATATATATATATATATATATATATATATATATATATATATATATATATATATATATATATATATATATATATATATATATATATATATTGTTACAAATCTTGTAAATAGTTGTTGTTTTTCCTGCCTTGCTTTATTTTCATTAGTTTTGGTTTTATCTGACGTCATGTTGCAAAGGTATCTGAAGATATCACTTTTATCACTGGTATACCGGCCCTCTGTAACGTTTTGTAGTTTTTATACTTGCCCTACATTTGATAAGCGTGAAGACATTTTCCCCGCTGAGTGTGTTTTTTTTTCTTCTTTTTAGAAATTTCATGAATGAATTGGAATACTCCAGATTTTGCTAGAAATGTCCTTGAGTGTATAAAAAGCTGGCCTTGAACACAAGTCAGTCAGTTGTTTTCAGATTTGATTCTGGTGACTCGTTTTATTCGCTATTCGCTTGGCGAATGGTTGTTTTGCTTTTGTAATTGCTTAATTACTGTTCACGTTTGATACGTGGTGCTGAGTTACTGTTGAGAGTACAGTGTACTGTTTTGCTACCTAATTGCTGGATGTTTAGCAATTGTTTCCTGCTCATATTGTAAATAGTGTAAATACTTGTAAATAAATTTATAGTTACTTCCTAAAGATTGGAATGCTCATTTGAAGAAAGTTGAAGGTGCTACGGACTCGTTACAATTTTGGCGCCCAACGTGGGGCATCTTCAAGGACTTTCTTGGAACTTTCTGTAAACTTGGACTTTTCTTCCTAAGGACTTTTTGACTTCAGAATTTTATGGTGATTACTCGAGCAATGGAGGAACAACTGCAAAAACTCCTTGATGCGATCAACGCTGTTAAAAGTGACATGACTGCGAATCAAGAACAATTAAAAAATGACATGGCTGCGAATCAAGAACAATTAAAAAATGATCTGGCAACAAATCAAGAACAATTAAAGAGTGATTTAACCGCGAGCATAACTTCAAGTCAAGAAGAAATTAAGAGCGATCTAACGTCAATGAAAAGTTTGGTGGAAACTAAATTTACCAACATAGAAAATAAAGTGGAGGTTCTAGAAGAAAAAGTTGACAGCGTTGAGAACCGAATCACCACAGTAGAAAACCATATGGAAAAGAAAATTAAAGAAATTGAATCGAAGTTATCAACATCCTCCAACAACTCAAGTGACTGTGTAGCTGCAGCTGGAACTTCTCGTCCATCCATTAAACTGGCCACATTTGACGGGAAGACCTCGTGGAATATTTACAAGAAGCAGTTCCTCATCGTTGCAGAAGCAAACTCCTGGGACTCTTCCACGAAAGCCTGTCACCTCGCAGCCTCGCTGAGAGGGGATGCAGCCGACATACTACAGACCTTCCCAGAGGACAAGCACCGTGACTTCGAAGCCTTATCATCGGCCTTGGAGCTTCGCTTTGGCGAATCCTGCCAAAAAGAATTCAGCCAACTTCAGCTCAAATCCCGACTCCAGAGGGCTGGAGAGACTTTTCAAGTTTTTGCAGCAGACGTTGAGAGGCTTTCCCATCTCGCCTTCTCGGACTGTCCTTCGAGTGTTCGCGATAGCCTGGCCCTGAACTACTTCATAGATGGAGTGCGAAATCCAGAAATTCAGACGGCTCTCCGGATGGCGGACATTAAAGATCTTATATCCGGTCTGGTCTACGCAATGAAGTTCGAGGCTGCACAGCAAATGTCCCGCAAGGATCGCCGTTCGACCTGGGGCGTGGAAGTGAGTGCCCAAGATTCGAACTCAACTCGTCTCTCGGAAATTGAGCGACAAATCAAAGAAATCTCGGGGATCCTGAAGAAGACTCGCAAAGACCAAAGTGGACAACCACTGAAGTGCTGGAAATGTGGCGGTGAGGGCCACGTGCGAAAGAACTGCGAAGCCCGCCCAGAAAGAAAGACGGCTCCCAAAGTTTTCCAGATTTCCCCAAGAACTGGCGACTGCAACGGACTGTTCATTTACGCATATGTGAATGGATTTCCCTGCGAAATGATTGTGGACACTGGAGCCAACGTCACCATCATTAGGACTGATGTGGCTCGTCAATTTGGACTCAAGATCTTATGGACGCCGCCATGCGTTACTCTCCAAACTGTGACAGGTGACAAAATCGAGATTGAAGGAAAAGTGAACTTGGAAATAATGTTCGGGAGCGCCACTTACCATCACACGGCATTCGTCGCTGACATTACAGATCCCTTCATTCTCGGACTGGACTTTTTGAGAAAATTTGATTTTTCTATTGACTTTAAAAATAATGAGCTGCACTCGATGAGGGAAGACATAGTGATTTTCAGTACCGAAAATAACTTAAAATCTGCTCATCAAATAATAGCCCAAACTGATTCGTTGATTCCCTCTAGATCAGAAGTACTAATACCAGGCTCCATCAAAGAAAACAACAGCTTTAAATTCGGCTTAATTGAATATCCTAACCAGAATAATAGCCCAAAAGGAGTACTAGTGGCATCTACACTTGTGGACCTTTCAAAGAATGCAGTTCCTGTGAGATTCGCCAATGTAAGTGAAAGACCGAGGAATATTAAGAAAGGAGAAGTGTTGGCAACTTGTACTCCCGTAAACTGCATCATCAGAAGAATTGATTCCTCCTCCGCTGTGTCTTCCGAGTCCTTGACTTCGAAATTAATTGGGAGTGCACCATTATCGAAGGATCAAAGAAACGCTGCGGAAAAATTGGTGGACAACTTCAAGCAGGTGTTTTCATCTACATCCGAGGATGTTGGTCGAACGAATTTAACGCAGCATAGAATCGACACTGGAGATCATCCCCCTATCAAGCAGCATCCAAGACGACTACCGTTCGCCAAGAAGGAAGAGGTTGAGTTCCTCTTGAAAGAGATGCAGGAGAATGACGTCATCGAACCCTCATCCAGTCCTTGGGCATCCCCTATCGTCTTGGTCCGAAAGAAAGACGGCTCCACCAGATTTTGTGTTGATTACCGACGCCTGAATGACATCACCAAGAAGGACAGTTACCCTCTTCCACGGATCGATGACACTCTGGACACCCTTTCCGGACACAAGTGGTTTTCGACCCTGGATTTAAAGAGCGGCTACTGGCAGGTGGAGATACACCCCGACGACCGAGAGAAGACGGCGTTTACAACCGGACAAGGCTTGTGGCAGTTTAAAGTGATGCCCTTCGGCCTCTGCAATGCACCAGCCACGTTCGAGCGTCTTATGGAATCAGTGTTACGAGGACTGTCTTATGAATCCTGTCTTGTCTACTTGGACGACATTATCATCATAGGACGCAGTTTTGAGGAACATTTGGATAATCTTAGGAAGGTGCTGCAAAAGCTTAAGGAAGCCAACCTGAAGTTAAGCCCGTCCAAATGTAATTTGTTCCGCCGTGAGGTGAACTACCTTGGTCACATTATCTCTTCCGAAGGTGTACGAACAGATCCAGATATGGTATCTGCAGTCAAGAATTGGAGCCGCCCCGAAAATGTCCATCAGCTGCGAAGTTTCCTGGGGCTCTGCACGTACTACAGGAAGTTTGTGAAGGGTTTTTCCAACATTGCACGACCTTTGCATAAGCTGACGGAGAGCAAACAAAAATTTGAATGATCCAAAGAATGCGAGGATGCATTTCTACAGCTGAAGGAGGCTTTAACATCAACGCCTATTCTCTCTTATCCTCAGCCTGAAAAATCCTTCATACTTGACACTGATGCGAGCCACGAGAGCGTTGGAGCTGTTTTATCTCAAGAAATAGACGGTAACGAACATGTCATCGCTTACTGGAGCAAATGCTTATCGGAGCGAAATTATTGTGTCACGAGAAAGGAATTGCTCGCCATAGTTAAAGCTGTAGAACATTTCCATCATTACCTCTACGGCCGTAAATTCCTGCTCCGAACCGATCATGCCTCTTTAACTTGGCTTTTGAATTTCAAGAATCCAGAGGGCCAGGTAGCCAGGTGGATACAACGGCTCCAGGAATATGACATCGAGATTAAGCACCGAAAAGGTTTGTCACACGGGAATGCTGACGCATTATCAAGAAGACCTTGTTCCGAGAACTGCCATTATTGCTCCCGAATAGAGAAACAGTACGGGACGACAATCCCTACTGCCTGTCAAGTTACTGCTACTTCATCATCTTCAGATCCTGATCCATGGAGTGACGACCAAGTTAGAAAAGATCAGCTTGAAGACCCAGACCTAAAGCCTATCATTGAGTTAATGGAAAAAGACAGTCGGCGACCTAGTTGGCATGACGTTTCTATCTACGGTCCTGCAACGAAAAGATACTGGGCTCTATGGAAATCTCTCCAGTTGCGAAATGGCGTCCTGTATCGGAAATGGGAATCTGACGATGGTAAAGCATTCAAATGGCAGTTACTCCTTCCCAGATCAAGAATTCCAGACGTTCTAAAGGAGTTGCACAGTAGTCCGACTGGAGGACATTTTGGTGTCCTGAAAACCCTCCACAAGGTTCGAGAGCGCTTCTTTTGGAGCAAAACGAAGGATGACGTGAGAAGTGGTGTCATTCTTGTGATGCCTGTGCTGCCCGTAAAGGACCGAAGAGAAGAAGCCGCGGGAAGCTACATCTTTACAACGTAGGAGCTCCTTTCGAACGAATCGGGATCGACATTCTTGGTCCTCTACCGAAAACTACTGATGGGAACAAATACATCCTCGTTGCCATTGACTATTTCACCAAATGGCCCGAAGCATATTCCATTCCGGATCAAGAAGCTACCACTGTAGCAGAGACTCTAGTCAAGCATTGGATCTCGAGATATGGGACACCTTTGCAGATCCATTCCGATCAGGGAAGAAACTTCATCTCTGCTGTGTTTAAGGGCTTATGTGATATCCTCAAAATTGAGAAAACTCGAACGACACCACTACACCCACAATCGGACGGCATGGTGGAGAGATTCAACAGGACAATCCTTAATAATCTCTCGCTTATGGTCTCCAAAAATCAACAGGATTGGGACAAGAAACTTCCTCTGTTCCTGCTGGCCTACCGCAGTGCTGTCCACGAGACCACCGGATATTCCCCATCACAGATGCTCTTCGGCCGAGAGCTTCGGCTGCCTTGTGATCTCGTCTTCGGTCTATCTCCAGATGCGCCTTCATCGCCTGAGAAGTACGTCCAGGATCTCCAGGCCCGGTTGGAGGACGTTCATCACTTCGCACGGGAGCGAATCAACATCGCGACGGAGAAAATGAAGACCCGATACGACACAAGGTCCACTGGCCATGACTTTCAAGAAGGTGACAAGGTGTGGCTATGGAATCCCATCCGACGTAAAGGTCTGTCACCCAAATTGCAGTCGCATTGGGATGGACCCTACACAGTCCTTCACCGGCTGAACGACGTCGTAGTGAGGATCCAGAAGTCATCACATTCAAAACCTAGGGTTGTACATTATGATCGGCTAGCCCCATACTATGGCCATAGTTCGTAAAATAAATCTTAAGCTACCATGGTAACTTGCTTGTAAATTTTGTAAATAACTTTTGCCTTTAATTGTTTGTAATATGACTTTATCATTGTTATTGTTTATCATGTTTATGATTGGTCATCATGTAATGTGTGTATCTGTAAGTTTTCCCTTGCTTCCTTTCTGGGGACTGTATTGCCCGGGACGTGCAGTCCTTGGGAAGGGGGCAATGTTACAAATCTTGTAAATAGTTGTTGTTTTTCCTGCCTTGCTTTATTTTCATTAGTTTTGGTTTTATCTGACGTCATGTTGCAAAGGTATCTGAAGATATCACTTTTATCACTGGTATACCGGCCCTCTGTAACGTTTTGTAGTTTTTATACTTGCCCTACATTTGATAAGCGTGAAGACATTTTCCCCGCTGAGTGTGTTTTTTTTCTTCTTTTTAGAAATTTCATGAATGAATTGGAATACTCCAGATTTTGCTAGAAATGTCCTTGAGTGTATAAAAAGCTGGCCTTGAACACAAGTCAGTCAGTTGTTTTCAGATTTGATTCTGGTGACTCGTTTTATTCGCTATTCGCTTGGCGAATGGTTGTTTTGCTTTTGTAATTGCTTAATTACTGTTCACGTTTGATACGTGGTGCTGAGTTACTGTTGAGAGTACAGTGTACTGTTTTGCTACCTAATTGCTGGATGTTTAGCAATTGTTTCCTGCTCATATTGTAAATAGTGTAAATACTTGTAAATAAATTTATAGTTACTTCCTCAAGATTGGAATGCTCATTTGAAGAAAGTTGAAGGTGCTACGGACTCGTTACAATATATATAATTTTTTTTTCAGAGAGAGGGGGAGACTTTTAGTATTGGATATTTTATTGTCTCAGCAAGGATAAGCACTCAATTTTCTTCAACAGCAGGTAAAAGAAACTGCTTATTGTCTTCATTATTGAAAAAAATTCTGTTAAATTCTTGAACTATTTGAACATTTTCCTCAGCAACGTTATTCGCCATTATTTATTTATTTTATTTTTTTCTTTTAATTCTGTGATTGATATTATATTTGCATTCGTTGGGGCGTAGGACGAAGAATGTTAGAATATAATCCCTAATATTCATGTTTGAAAAAAATCCAATTGTTCTGTACTACACTTGTTATATTTCACATCTTTAATCTTGTAATAACTTGCTTTTCTTTCAACTAGAATTTGATACGAGAAACTAAGTCAAACTAATTAATTCACCAGAAAGGTGTCACAAGTATTTTAATAAAACTGTCCTAGTTGTTATTTCCATTTCCAGGTCGTTCATATCTTACACTGCTCGACATTGAAAATGCAACACCAAGAAGGAGTGGTCAGAAATTGATGAAATTTGGTAAGACAGAGACAGCATGGAACAGTAAGTGATATTTATTTCAGAATAAATAAGCAAAATTTAGAGCGAGGACGGCGTTGACTCAGTAAGAAGTAGGACCACCGCGGACAGCGATGCACGAAAAAACACGTCTAGGCATGGAGTCAATAAGCATGCGGATGGTGTCCTGAGGGATGGCACTCCATTCCCTTTCAACCATTTGCCACAGTTCGTCCTCTGAACGAGGCAGTGACAGGTTCTGCAAACGGCGTCCAATCACGTCCCACACCTGAACCACGGAAATGCCACGCCGTCCTCAACGAAGACACTTCCAGCATATAGACGACTTTACAAGGGGTATGGTGATCGGACTGAGAAGGAGAGGTTGGTCCATACGTCAAATTGCAGCTGATACCCACATGGATGCAAGCACTGTGCATCGACTGTGTCGGAGATGGTTGGAAAGAGGAAATGTAGCCACATTGAGGGGTGCAGGTGCAGTCAGAGTGACGTCAGACCGCTTGGATCGACGGATTCACCGACAAGATGTGGCGGACCCGCAAGTCACTTGTACGTCGATTCTGCAGCACGTGCAAGGTACCCTGGATGTTCCTGTGTCGACCAGAACCATTTCCCGTCGACTGGTTGCACGTGGCCTGCAATCACGGCGCCCGCTAAGAAGACTGCCATTGACCACACAGCACATACTCCAACGTTTGGAATGGTGCCGGACCAGAGCGACGTGGATGGCAGAATGGCAAACCGTAGTATTCTCAGATGAATCTCGCTTCTGTTTGCCCAGCGATAGTCATCGCATACGTGTGTGACGTCGACGTGGAGAAAGATCGAATCCGGCAGTAACTGTGGAACGCCCCACAGCGCGACAACGTGGCATAATGGTTTGGGGCGCTATTGCATACAATTCCGTATCACCTCTAGTTCGTATTCGGGGCACTATGACGGCCCAACGATATGGAGATAATGTACTGCGGCCGGTGGCAATCCCCTACCTTCAGGGTCTGCAAAATGCAATTTTTCAACAGGATAACGCCCGGCCTCACAGTGCTCGAATCAGCCAACATGCTCTACGAGGTGTACAGATGCTTTCCTGGCCACCATACTCTCCTGACTTATCACCAATCGAACATGTGTAGGACGTGATTGGAAGCCGTTTGCAGAACCTGTCACTGCCTCGTTCAGAGGACGAACTGTGGCAAACGGTTGAAAGGGAATGGAGCGCCATCCCTCAGGACACCATCCGCAGGCTTATTGACTCCATGCCTAGACGTGTTTCTTCGTGCATCGCTGTCCGCGGTGGTCCTACTTCTTACTGAGCCGACGCCGTCCTCGCTCTAAATTTTGCTTATTCATTTTGAAATAAATATCACTTATTGTTCCATGCTGTCTCTGTCTTCTTACCAAATTTCATCAATTTCTGACCACTCCTTCTTGGTGTTACATTTTCAATGTCGAGCAGTGTGTACTTGTCGTCGGCTTCTTCCAACTGCTGCCAAACCAAAACTTGAAACAAAAAGCTTAACTAAAATAAAGAAAAGATATGCAAATAGAACTAAAAATTAAATATTCAACAGCTAGGGAGTGCAGCTGCACTCCCTAGCTCTAGAGAAGTCCACTGGGGTCTTCCCACTCACTCAAGAGTTCGCTAACTAGGGAGCCGACGCATCCGCCATTTTGGATCAAAATAGTCGTCAGTTCCTGATCCACAGCCATTGAGCTCGCTTATAAATTAAGCTACACTATGACATTAAGATTGTAAAAATGAGTGACTGTGTTGCTGTAGTAATAGCTCTTAGATAGGATTTGTCTCTCCAATTTTCAAAGTTAAGAAGAAATCGGGGAAAAAACTATAATTAATTGACGAGGTGCCAGGATAGCTGGAGTTAAAGCTCGACAAAGCGAAAGAAAAAATCTTTGTTAAACAAATTCTTAGCACCATTTTTATTTCAATTAAATACTTTACTATTTATCTGAAGAATTATTTTTCTTATGTCACTAATGTTTCAGTTTTAATTCAGTTATTAAATTCATTTGTAAAGATGCAAAGTTTGTCGAAATCGTCCCCTCTTCAGAAATTCAAATATGTAGTACAAGAATATGAACATAAAAGAGTTATGCTAAGAACTAGATAGGTATAAATAATAAAGGGTAATAAAAGTTTCCTAATTAATTTGCAAGCGAATCAAACTTAAACGGATCACCCAGAACTTGTCTTATCTCGTCATTTCAAATGTTTTCGTTTTTATGCTCTGCTTGTTTTGCTTCTTTTATCAATATTAAAAAATGTGTTTGTCCTGTTACTTAATTTTTTGTTTTTGAAGCTTTTTTAACAATAAACTTTCCAGCATTCTTCGAAAAAAGTAACTGAAATTGAAGCGAAAACACGTTAGTCACGCACGCACTATCTTTCACTCTCTCTCTTTTGGTCCAAAATGTCAAATAGTTCGGCCTGGGTATGTATAGGGACTCTACCCTAGGTCACCCTCCCCTCTGAATTTCGAGCGAACTTTTTTGCGTACTAAATCTTTACTTTTTGACACGGGATATATACACAGATCTGCGAGGAAGGCAAGGGAGTTTCGCCTGTCATGTGATCTTTTTGACAGACCCACCGCAGTAAATTCTCGTTTCTTGGTATTTCTGTTTACGCTACATTTTGCCGACATAGACACCCCCATAAGCGAAGTGTTTAACAGTTCTCAAAAATGCAAATAAAATAAAACAAAATAAATTTCGAAGGATACGTATCCTTCGAGACAAAAACCAAATTTCTCCGATAATTAGTCTGGCAGAAAAACCAACATGAACATAGCCAACTTTTCAACTTCATTCTCTTATATCTTACTTCACGTGCGTCGGAGAGCTGCGCATTTCATATCATTTGCATAACTCAGTGACGTGCGTCTACGGTAAAATTTGCATGAATTTTTGACCACTCCTTCTTCGTGTTGCATTTTCAATGTCGAGCAGTGTATAATAGTTTGGATTTCTATGATTTTGTCATTCTTGAAAACTTATTCTTGAAACCTGAACGCTTGAAATTTGTTCGCTTTTTTTTTTGTTCTGAGCAATCTTGGAAGCCATTCTTTATGAAATGTACATATTGTAAATAAATAATTTTAATTAAGTAAACTAGTAAAGTGTTCCTTGAAGAATGAACAGTCTTGACACATGGAATTAAAATACCTAAATTATCTTGAAGAACCAAGAAGTCTTGATCTTCTATTGAAGCTTGAAATCATCCCGTATACATTTTTTTTATGGTGCCGAAACCCTGGAACAAAAGGTAAGCTATACCTTTTTCTTCATTGCTAATTTTGGAACAGTGTAAATTTAAGAAGTTTCCTGAAATAAAT
>JAXGGA010011298.1:0-43024 GCA_038373865.1 Uloborus plumipes
ACTTTTGATATTCCAAGCGAAGACAAAGCATTTTGAAAAATTATTATTAAAATATATAGGAAATTATGGGTGTTCCGAATCACCCCGCTGATAAGGGTCAATCGGAACACTTGTTAAAATTTTTATTTTTTTTCAATTTAACCTGTAATAGGTCTCACAAAATGAGTAATATTGATGGGGGAGAATAAGAACAGATAATTACTGTCAAATAAATGCATAATTTCAATACCAGTAAACATGTATAATTTGTCAAAATTCAAAATAATTTTGAACTTATGAAAAATGAAAAGTAATTTTAAGAAATGCTTTTGAATTGAAATACAAAGATTTAACATGAATGGAAGTCACTCATGTCGTCCACAAATATGTACTTGTCCTTAAAACTAGCAATTGTGACTTGGCTTAAGTTTTTTCATAACATCTCCTGGGATGAACTCTGTCTTTTCTTTAGTTTCTTGAAATCTCTGGGTTTCGGGGATTGTCCTGAAAGCTTTTTACGCTTATTCATCACTGTCTGTGAGCTGGATTTTTACTACATAAAGTCTATGTGACTTTCCCCCTCGTATTTTAAGTAAAAAGTAGTCTCCTGGAGAAAAAATCTTTTTAAATCTGCAACTGTTTGTCATTCTAAGATCTAGTTGCTCACGAGAAGGGATAAACAGTAATAAAATCTTGTCCTTGTCTTGATTAGAAGAATTGGGGTTAGAATCTTGATTTTTCAAACAGTTTCCTTCAAATAAGTTTGAATTGGAACAACAGGACTAAGTGTTCCGATTCACCCCGCAATTTTTTTTTCGATGCCATTTTTCAGAATTCTTCATTTTTATGACACAATTTATAAAAAATGTCAATTCTAATGCGGTATTCTGTTGTTCAAATACATGTATAATTGAAACATACCACTCTTAGTTTTTAAATATAAGAAGGTTTGATCTTGCATATGAAGTTTTGCAGTCTATGGAAATGTGATGTTTTCTAGCGTTCCACGTGCAGCCCTCCTTAGAAGCCAATAGCGTTGCCAGATTGACAAAAGTAATTTTTTCCTACTCCCTATGATCTTACCTTACTAAGAAAAAAATTTATGGTGAAAAATACCCAATAGTTTATTTATGAAGAATTTCGTTGTACGGTCGGGAAGTTTTGTTCCGATTGACCCCGCTGTTCCTATACACCCCATTTTACGGTACATCTTTTATGTTACGTGTGGGACATCAAATTACGTTAACTTCAACATGTAATAAAACAACTTGTACTGCGGTAAAATACTGATAATGAGGCATAAAATAAAAAAGACACTCACCCTTTCTTAAAATAAAAAACAGAAATATCCGACTTAATATGAAAACAAAGTAAAATCGCAATGAAACGAGCATGTTTTTACTCTACAGCATTCAGCTCGTGTCAGCCATCTTTGAAGCCCTGTTGCCGCGCAAATAACAAAAATACCGGAAAATTATACCTGAATCTATATGATTTGAAGTTTCAAAAATAAACTTAGCACCTTGAATCCTTTCAAAAAAGATTTTTTTTCAGGTTGTGAAATATCTGGTTTTCCGTGGAATGGCCCCAATGCAAATTTTCTTGTTGCAATGAAAGCTTGTTTCTTCCTTCAAAACTAGTTTCAAACTTTTTTTTTTTTACATTTTTATACGTAGTAAACGATTTCAAATCCAATTCAATCAGCTTGCATTGAAATGCCTTTGAAAAGCGCTCCATATTTTTTTTTCTTTCCTTCTTTTTATTTATATTCTGTCTTTAATGTTGACGTTTTG
Source organism: Uloborus plumipes (assembly GCA_038373865.1). Taxonomy (NCBI): domain Eukaryota; kingdom Metazoa; phylum Arthropoda; class Arachnida; order Araneae; family Uloboridae; genus Uloborus; species Uloborus plumipes. The sequence goes on from JAXGGA010011298.1 coordinate 1,773, forward strand.
AACAATTTTATTGGAACCTATTTAGCTAAAAGAAACTAGCGAAAACGAACGAAAATGACGTATGATTTTCTTACACAACTGCTACTTTTTTCGTTCAAAGACAAAAAATACATTGAAAAAATTACTTCAAATGTTGAAATATTCATTAAAATTATTATGTTTTTTGTTAAGCACATTGTTACATTAAGTTACTACAATGTGCTTATTCCTTACAGGAAAATAGGCTTGTCGGAATCTGGACGAACTTTATGTTTATTTTTCCTTTTTTTTATCTCCACAATTTATAAGTTCATGAAGTAAATGAGCTTTTCTCATTATTACTGCTTTTAGTGTACAGAGTACTTAACAACAAAAGTGGAATCGTACAGCTACTCTTCCCTTATATATTCTTTTCTTATCTTCATTTACCCAAACCATAGTTTTTCTTCACATGCATTTAACCGGCAACTTCATTGTGTATGCGCTATTTCCGATAATATTCAATGAAACGAACCCTCTTGTTTGAAGCACCGAGCTACTTAGTACTTAAATAAAACAAAGAAATCTTTTGTTTTCTGTTTCCCCGTTAAAATTATGTTTTATCAGAACTTCATGAATCTCAAAATATTATCATATTAGAACCAGACTCTGAAAGTTTCCTGATAATTCTATTTACTTTTCGACAAACTTTTTAAACAACTTTCCTTAATTCCAGTGAAATATTTGTTTTACTGCCTGGAATGTTTTCGTTTATAGATTTCATCGATGTTTATTAATTCTCTGCTTTCTTTTAAGTTTTCATGAATATTAGTTATTTTTTCTTCTTTTTTTTAACTCAAATAAGCTTTAGTTTTGGTTTTAAAATATGCTGCTTCAAATTGATTGAATATGTTTGTACAAAAAAAGGATATTGCATGATTTAATCAAATAATAATAATAATAATAATAATAATAATAATAATAATAATAATAATAGAAATAATAATAATAATAATAGAAATAATAATAATAATAACAATAATAATAATAATAATAACAATAATAATAATAATAATAATAATAATAATAATAATAATAATAATAATAATAATAGTAATAATAATAATAATAATAATAATAATAATAGTAAATAAATAAATAAAATTAGAAATAAATCAAAGGAAAATAAATGAAAATTGGCAAAACACTTTTATGGGCATATGAAGTAAAGAAACTTTTATAACAGAACCACTACTTTAAAATTATTCTTAGGAAAAAAAAGCGCTATCTTAAAATTTATTTTCGCGGCACATCAACAATGTATTTATTTTGATGACTAGTTTCTAGTTCATTACCATTCTGTAATTGTATAATTTCAAAGATATAACCTTAGTTCGAAAAAAAATGCAACGCACACCTAAAAAATGAACTATAAAAATAAATATTGTCGCAAAAGGTAATTAATTTTCGCAATCCCGTTGTAATCAAGAAAGGTTTTAACTTTATGTATGAGTCATTCCATGTCAAGTGGACTAGTGGTCCCCACCCGACCATCTCCGATTTGGATCAAATTTTACAGAGATATAGACATGCCTATGAAACTAACCTGTGCAAATTTTTAGCTTCCAAGATCCAAATCTGGAGGAGCTAGGATCCCGCAAAAAATGTGGCCCAAAATGGCGGATGAACTTCATGAAACAAGTTGCAATGTTTAGGTCAAGGTTGCAGAAAATTTTATCAACGTGGAAGCCTAATTTTTTTTGGAGCTTAAAGTACTTTTGGTTGTCAACACTCTCCAGTATATTGTTTGAGATTGCGCTTATTAGATTTTGTGTAGCACGTGCCTAAACTTGCGAAAAAACGCGGTGGGCAATTTTTTTCCTGGATTTCAGGTTGTCATAAATTTTTAACCAAAAAACTTCAAAGGTTTATACTTCGTAGTTTTATTGTCCAAATACTTGTTTTTAATGTTTTACAGCTACAGAGCTTAAATATTGTATTTGTAAAAGATATTGGCACCCTAAGTGTCGATGAAAACGCTTCTTTTGAAAAATCGCCTGTTTTCAACTCCTTATATCTCAGGTTTGTCACCTAAGACCATTTTTTCTTTGGCACCATTAGAAAGAACAGATTTTTTCCTATCGAAATGAGTTTTTTTTTCGATGGTGTTCTTTCGAATAAGGATGAAAAAATTAGCTTGAAATACTGTCTGTTATGAAGAATTGGCATAATTAGGTTAAGACTGCAGAAAATTTTATCACACTGGGGGCCTAATATTTTTGGAGTTTAAAGTACTTTTAGTGGTCAATACTCTCCAGTACTTTTTGTGAGATTGAGCTAATTAAATTTTGTGTACCACGCATGTTAACTTGCAAAAAAACGCGTTAGGCAATCTTTTTCCTGGATTCATAAATTTTTAACCAAACAAATTCAAAGGTTCATGTTTCGTAGTTCTATTGTCCAAATACTTGGTTTTAATATTTTACAGCTGCAGAGCTTAAATATTGAATTTGTAAGAGATATTGTTGTCAAAAGTGTCTATCAAAATCATTTTAATGAAAAATCGCCTGTTTTCAACTCACTGTATCTCAAGTTTGTCACCTTCCACTGTTTTTTTGTTGGCACCATTAGAAAGAACAGATTTTTTCCTATTGAAATGAGTTTTTTTTTTTGATGGTGTTCTTTCGAATAAGGAAGAAAAAAATAGCTCGAAGTATTGTCAGTTATGAAGAATTGGCATAATTAGGCTAAGACTGCAGAAAATTTTATTATACCAAAAGTTCGAATTTTTAACAACTTAAAGTACATTTAGTTGTTTATATAAATACTCTGATAAGAAAAAATCTGTTATTTATAGTAATACTAACGAAAAGATGATGGAAGGTGACAAACCTGAGTTACAGTTCATTGAAATCAAGCTATTTTTCAAACAGGAATTGCCAATAATTTTCATGTATGCTACACAAAAGCTAATGAGCTGGAAATCACATAATTATTAGAATCTATTAACAACTAAATGTACTTTAAGTTGTTAAAAATTCGAACTTCTATTATAATAAAATATTCTGCAGTCTTAGCCTAATTATGCCAATTCTTCACAACTGACAAAACTTCCAGCTTTCTTTTCCCTCCTTATTGGAAAGAACACCATCGAAAAAAAAACTCATTTCGATAGGTAAAAATCTGTTCTTTCTAATGGTGCCAACGAAAAAACGGTTGAAGGTGACAAACTTGAGATACAGTGAGTTGAAAACAGCCGATTTTCCATTAAAATGATTTTGATAGACACTTAGGGTGCCAATATCTTTTACAAATACAATATTTAAGCTCTGCAGCTGTAAAACATTAAAAACAAGTATTTGGACAATAGAACTACGAAATATGAACCTTTGAATTTGTTTGGTTAAAAATTTATGAATCCAGGAAAAAGATTGCCCACCGCGTTTTTTCGTAAGTTGACATGCGTGCTACACAAAATTTAATAAGCTCAATCTCACAAAAAATACTGGAGAGTATTGACCACTAAAAGTACTTTAAACTCCAAAAATATTAGGCCCCCAGTGTAGTAAAATTTTCTGCAGTCTTAACCTAATTATGCCAATTCTTCATAACAGACAGTATTTCAAGCTAATTTTTTCATCCTTATTCGAAAGAACACCATCGAAAAAAAAACTCATTTCGATAGGAAAAAATCTGTTCTTTCTAGTGGTGCCAAAGAAAAAATGGTCTTAGGTGACAAACCTGAGATATAAGGAGTTGAAAACAGGCGATTTTTCAAAAAAAGCGTTTTCATCGACACTTAAGGTGCCAATATCTTTTACAAATACAATATTTAAGCTCTGTAGCTGTAAAACATTAAAAACAAGTATTTGAACAATAAAACTACCAAGTATAAACCTTTGAAGTTTTTTGGTTAAAAATTTATGACACCCTGAAATCCAGGACAAAAATTGCCCACCGCGTTTTTTCGCAAGTTTAGGCACATGCTACACAAAATCTAATAAGCGCAATCTCAAAGAATATACTGGAGAGTGTTGACAACCAAAAGTGCTTTAAGCTCCAAAAAAAAAATTAGGCTTCCACTGTGATAAAATTTTCTGCAACCTTGACCTAAACATTGCAACTTGTTTCATGAAGTTCATCCGCCATTTTGGGCCACATTTTTTGCGGGATCCTAGCTCCTCCAGATTTGGATCTTGAAAGCTAAAAATTTGCACAGGTTAGTTTCATACGCATGTCTACACCTCTGTCAAATCAAATCCAAATCGGAGATGGTCGAGTGGGGACGATTTGAAAAATTGGTCCAGTTGACGTGGAATGACTCGTATACAACCTATATCCAACTGTCAATTTTGCTTACATAAAATTAACAAAAATCAGAGCTTTTGGAGTATTAAAACAGTGATATTAATAATAGATAAGGTGAGCCTCTTAAAGCTGAAAATCTGATTATTGTTTTTATTACTATTATCATTATTATTATTACAATTATTATTTCATTTGTTGTTATTTATTCTTAGCACGTAGCTTTTTCCCGTTTCATTTGTTTACATTCAAGATAATGTGAAAAATACAGGTATATCATACGATTTTTTTTCTTTTTATATAATATGAATATCATTATATAATAAGTACTATGAACATACATGCAATGTCATTTCATTTCACTCCAGATTACACCGTACCTTCCACTACATGTGGTTTAACCTATGGGATGATGCCCTGAAGAGCGCTTTGTATTTTTGATCCAGACCAGAAGCCGAGCAAACCCCTGGTCCAGTAACCCCAGAAATACGGATTCACTTGGAGGAATTTGTGACCACTGATTTTATTTTAGCTACCGTTTTATACCCCCCTCCCCCCAGTTTTACTTTAATAAAGTTTCTAAATGTAGAGGCGATAGGAGAGAGGTTATGCATGAAGTCCAAGTGTGAAATTAAAGGAGAAGGGGGGGGGGCAATATGCTCCCCATGTTTTTGCAGGATATTTTTCCCATGTAAACATCTTCAGTGCACATTATAGAGTTAGTTAAAGTTGGCATTTAATAACTTACTTATTAATGGCTGAAGGAGAAATATTTTTATACTTTTAACGGAAAAGGAGTACTGAAAGCAAGGAAGTACTAATTTCTCAGAAAGGGGTACTTGAGCTTCCGCTTGACTCACATATGGGCGCTTATGAGCCCATATGGGGTTTTAACAGACGTCTAATTTTGGAAACGGACAGGAAGCGAAATAATGCCATAAATGCCATAAAAAATAAAATAAATAAAAGTTGAATTGTTCTGTTCTTTCCTCTTATTTTTTATTTTATTTATTTATTTATTTATTTTTTTTTTTGCATTAAATTAATTTTCATTTACAAATTATTTTCTCATGATATGCTTGCACAGAAAAGGAAAAAGAAAATATTTTGAAAAAGTTTTAGATAGGTGCTGCGATCCTTTCAGTACCACCCACCTCAAGCCCCGCTCTTCTTTTAGTGCGAATTATCCAATAACTCGCAACCATCTGCATAATGCAATAATAGCCCTCAACACATGATAAAATTAGTTTTTATTACGTTTAAAGGATTTTGGCGAATTTAATACCAGTTTTAAGAGTCATTTGCTGTTTTTAAATGTATTTAATTTATTAGTTTTTTTCTGCTACAAAAGTGATGTCTGAAAAATGTACAATAATTTTGCTGCAATAAAATTATGTTAATATGAATCTTGTTGAAACAATGCATATGCTCAACAGTTTAAAAAGACTCCGGCCCTTTGTTACGGCATCAGGCTATGACACAGGAAGACAATGAGGGAACAGGTCTTTGTATGTTAAGCCAATCATCTTCTATTTGACTGTAGTGTTCCCAAGAGTACAGGCTAGTCGATCATTTTTGATACTTTAAAAATCTGCGCCAGCTCACCTGAGTACTTCCCTGCCTTTAATATGCGTAATATTCTGTTTTTTTTTTTTTTTTTTCAAATAGAAGACGTTAGACAAGAGGATGGATCCGTTCTACAGATGTGTCCAGCACGTTTGATGTTGTTCTGAGCTCCCCAAATGACGGGCTTGTTTTTAAGTGTCTATTTCATAATCAAGGGAAAAGTCGGATTAATTACGAATAGAGTAATTTGTTTAAGCTGAAACGTTAACGGATGTTAAAATTGTTGAAATATTTCAACCAAATATTGTTAACAAAAATCTTTAATACCAGTTTTACAAGTACTTAACTGGAAAAATATTTTTTTTTTCTTTTCTTTTTATTTATATTTGACGAAATTCATACTCAATGAAATATATAAATACTCACTAATGAGGCAGTTCTGCATAATATACTTGTAATAGGATTAAACTGTTTCTAGTTTTATCCTTAGCAGATCAATTACAATTTTACAGACCGAGCAATGCTCAAATGATCGCAATTCTGTACCGATTTTACGGCAAATGTTCTGACTCGGAAAATTCGATTAAACGTAAGCGTGACATCTTGCTGTACAAAACATAAAGCCCCAATTTATATCACCAGATTATCTCCAGTACATTAAGAGCAATTGAAGGGCAACGTATGAGGGTAATTATTCAGTTAATGGGGGCACAATTGTTTTAATCTTCCGGATGCGAGAAATGTATTTTATCTTAACAGTATAGATGCGGGATAGTGTAACACATTACGTCTCTCGTACCCGTTTACTGGATCTAAATTAAAGGTTACGAATGGAAACGTTGAGTTTAGGGTAATGCTAACAAAGCACCATTTTGAATTCGGAATTTATGAAGCGCAAAGCTAAAAATATAAGCATTAAAGTATAAAACGCTGTGTCAGTTGTTCTCCAAAAGGGAAAGTTTTTTTTTTTCAATATTTGCAATCAAAAATAAGCAATCAAAAATTTTGAAACGAAAAATTAAATCGTTTTTCTTGTTACCCAAGAGCCGAAATGCTTCAAATTAATACTATAAAATATGTCCGCGTCTGTCTGTCTGTTTGTCTGTCCGTCTGTCTGTCCGTCTGAAGTTTGAACTCCTTAAAATCCGCTGAGAGTAGAAAATCAAACATAGTCCCATTCTACTCGAAATTTTCTAAGGAAGACAATAAGACCAACCGCGTAATTCTACGACGTTATTTAGCTGAGATATTAAATAAAACGTTAATTAAATGTTTTGACTTTTTAAAATTCCAAGACATTTATTTCTTTCCGTTGCCATTTTGAATAGAAACGTTAATTAAATTATTGAACTATTTAAGATTCCAAGACATTTATTTGTTTCCGTTGCCATTTTCAATTAGAAAGTTAATTAAATTATTGAACTTGTTAAAATTAAAGAGTGTTATTTTTTTCCGTCGTCATTTTTAATAGGTGTTACAACAAAGTTCTAACAATTGTTTGTATTCTAATGTTGTCTTGTGCCAGCTAAGCTGGCAATTTGAGGTACGCTGCTCCACTTTTCCAACTCTACCGCAACTTGAACGGAAATCCGACTTCCACAGTACACACATGACATATAGCCTGGGGTATAGGGTAGGCACATGTTCACAACACAACAACACATTCACACTTCAAAAAGACAAGGACAGGAGAAAGAAAATACATTAATAACATAATAACCAAGCCAGGATTCTTACACGGAACCTCCCCATCCGAGTCACTGACCTGGCTTTCTAACCATTAAACAAGATGGCCGGTTTTCTATTTCAATGCTATCTTTTAACATAATACATATTTTAACATGCATTTGATCTTTGCCGCTCAGACGAAAGGCCTTAAGTTTTATTTTCTTTTTATTTATTTATGTATTTATTTATTTATCTTTTTTTTTTTGGCTTTTCGCAAAGTTTATAATTTTTCTGTCGCCGGAAGTCGATTCTGTAATTTTTGCACCATTTTTCTCAGCTCAATTATTGTTTAATATTTGTTATACTTTTTCTTCACTTTTTTCCAATGAAAAATAAATCAAAATTGCAATCTTTGTCTAGTTAGGGTCAAATAGCTTAGCTTAATAAATAAGCATATTCTTGTCCCTATACTAGTGGTTTCCAGAATTTTTGAGCCCATCGTCGCCTCTGGATATTATCTGGCACCTATCGCATCCCCCTCTGCCCTATTGCTTCAAAAAACTGTAACGTCTGCCTAATTTAAATTTGATGGTATTTTCATCCAATCACTTTCAAACTAAAAAAAATAAAAATATAAGTAAAAGTACAATTTTTACGTTTCTTTATCTACTCAAAAATGTGATCTAATGGGTATTTGAAGGTAAATACTTAACTGAGATCCTTAAATCACTTTTCAAAATAGAAGTTCATTTTTATGAAATAATTTTATTTTTTCTAAATGGAAGTTCTGAGAGGTTGGGGATAAAAACACTGACACTTAAAGATAATCGAAATTTGAAAATGTATAAACATGAAGTTAAATAGATAAATAATCCTTTAAAGTTCAACCGTAGTATAAAAAGGAAGCTTTTGAAATTTTAATTCATTGTCCGAAACTCTTGTCAATTCATCGCCCCACAATTGGCCCACACGGATGCTTACGGAAGATGCAGTGTCTGGGTTTGGTGTGGCATCTCTTTGGGTGGACGCAGAGACCTCCATGTCTTTCCCAGAGGAACCGTGAATGCTCAAATTTATACGGATGACATCCTTGATACTTATTATGTTCACCCATACGCTGGGGCAATAGGTGATGCATTCCTGCTACAGGACGATAACGCTATACCGCACCGAGCTCGCATCGTAGACGATTATCTGGAATACGCTACAATTCTGCGTATGGAGTGGCTAGCTTGTTCCCCGGACTTGAATTCTATCGAGCACGTTTGGGACGTTTTAGGGAGACGTATTGCTGCCCTCACCCACCCCCTCAAACCCTTGCCACGCTTGCTACTGCTTTGCAAGATCAGTGGCTCTTGCTTCCTGTAGAATTGATAGACCGAATAATTGACAGCATCACGCATCGCTGCTCGTGCTGTATTGCTGTTAGAGGGGATCATATACCATATTGAAGGTACTTCCCCAATATCAAACTGACACCTAAAATTTGTTCATTTTGTAAGTGCAGTATTTTTTATAATACCATAATTGTCTGGAATTTTCCTTTTTATGTTATTTTATACCTTACTATGTGTTGTATAATATGGCCAAGTTTCATAAAAATCTACAAGTAACTTAAGTAATTAACATTTTTGTGATTTTTCCTTAATTTTTGATAACTTGTGTAATAATGAATACAGGTTGAGTAACATTAAATACTTTCAAAGCAAAAACAGTTTTTAGAATTAAGAATTGAATGAATTGTGATTTGTGAGAATCGTGTAAAAGTAGAGTTCTATCTTTACTCAGTTTATCTCAAGTTTTTCAGTAATTTTAATTTTGAAATTAAGAAAAAAAGAAGAACATAAATGCTTCGAATTGTATATATATAGGGGAGAGTGGTAATGAATGGGCCACTTTTTGGTTTTGAATTTTTGTAATTTTTTCTAACACTTAGTTTTAACTCTAAATTGGCGTTTTAGTTACTTTACTTATCTAGCTATTTAAAAAAGTAATAAAAGTTTGATTAGCACCTGTCTATAATGAATTATAATAGAAAATAAAAAATTTGAAATTTGGCCCACTCAACCCCACCTATGGGGTTGAATGGGCCATCGAAGGTAATGAATGGGCCACTAAATTCATTCAATGAAAACATGTGGATTTAATCTTTTATTTGCTGAATATGACAAAATAAATGTGGCACTTGACATGATGATACAAAATCATACTGATTTAAAATTATATAAACATTAAAACTGATGCAATTAAAATAAAACTGATGCATACCAATTGTAGCAAAAAATGACTAAATAATCAAATTGTAAGAAATAAACAACATCAAATATATACAAAAAAATAATAGATAATACACACTATGATTTAACAAAATTTATATATTTCAAAAATAATATTAAAAATCACTTTCAAAAACTTCTTTTTCATTTTCAAACTTGTCAAAATTCATTTTTTTTTTTTTTAAATTTACTAGACATCGGGAACAAGAAATATCTAACTTAAGTTACCAAGAAAGAAAATGAAATTGTACTGTGAGGAATATAATATGAAGGAAAGATGGGGGGCTTTTTCAAGCCACGCACTGCAACCAGAGGTCTATTGTACTATAGGAATTTAATATAGATCTGCAAATTATATTTAGAAGTTACTACAAACCTATTTTGACGACAGTTATCTTAATCTATCTATGACAGTCAGTTGTGTTTCATATTAATGCTAAAATTTAAACTCCAAAGAAAAGGAAGAAAAACAATATTTAGGTGGCCCATTCATTACCATGACATAGTGGCCCATTCAGCCCCACCTATACTTTTGGAATACATTTAGGTTTTTTGAGTACATTGAATTTAAATAACATCAAAATACATCTTAAAATTAGTTTATAGATATGGAAAGACTAACTTATACATATGTATGCAGAGAAATACTTGGTACATTTTAGCTAGGAAATGTTTTACTAAAAAAGGAAAAACTTACTTTTCAGTCTGATTCTTGACCATGCCACTCTAGTTTGAAAATGGCTCAGCGCAAGCGAATGAAAATTGGATGAGTTTAGTAGAACAAATATCTACATCTATTGATGGCATCAAAAAAAAAATCATGCAAATACTTTTTCATATTTTGTTAGTGGCCCATTCATCACCACTCTCCTATATATATATATATATATATATATATATATATATATATATATATATATATATATATATATATATATATATATATAGATAGATAGATAGATAGATAGATAGATAGATAGATAGATAGATAGATCATAAAATAACTAAATACCAAATTAGTAATTGCTCTCCTTTTCATATTGAATGTTATATTTAATACGTTTGAAAACTACTTGAAATGAAAAAGATTTTAAAAGCCTTAAATACTTTGCAAATCAAAAATGTTTGCTTGAATTTCACTTTAGAAAATATCGTAAGTAAAAAAATGTAAATTTTACATTTAAACTATCCAATATTCAGCATTGAAAGAAGTGTACAATGAAATTTTAAGAAACTTAGAAATCATAAACTTTACTGTGTAAGAAAATTAAGGAGAACATAAAAAATGTGAATTATTGCATGTTTATAAATTAGCATTTGTTTATTAATTACTTTACGAAACCTCACATATCATGGCTGAAAAGTATTCTGAACAATTTATTTATTTAAAACCAGAATTTAAATTTGAAAATTGGTACTTTTTATTAACGCGATAATTTCCAGGAACAAAACATTTTCCCTCTTATACAAAATTCTTACGTAGCGATTAAATTTCTTTAACTATCTACTCTCAACGCTAACCCCGTATTGCAGTTATTGACCAAAAGTAGCCAAAATTTAATATTTACATTAACTAAGAAAAATACTGGTTCGTTTAATGAGATCTATTCGGAAACCCTATCAAGGGGTTTACTTGAAAACCCGGTCATTTTTATTATTCAAATTATTCATAAATATATATTCAAAATATTTTTTTAATAAAAAATCCGAGCATTCATGTAGACTTTAATGTTTAAAGCAGTTGCTGAATAATCTTACCTGGTTAAAGAATGAACCCCTCCCTCCTTTCTGAAAACGGGACAAAGTTGATAAAACTTAGAAGGTGAAAAAAATATATATTTCTGTTTTTGCATTTAACATTTTAATCAAGATTTTTTTTTAAATATTTTTTATCGGTTATAATAGCACCCTCTTCCATTTGATGCCCCCCCCCCCCAGTAGCTGCTTGTGTTGCTTGTCCCTAAGACTGGTTCTGAGGTTGCCAAAATTAGATTGCTATTAGGTTTAACATTTAGTTCTTTGCCTGTTTTGTGCACCAGATGGTTTTTTAGACATATTATGAAATCTGTACTATATGAATATCATAGAGGAAATAAGGCAATATTAGAAGAGAAGAAATACATCCGTTGTGATAGCTAAAGATACCCTTTCAGTGAATGATTCTACTGGAGACAGATAACTTCAGGGGAACTTGGCTCCAATTGCTAAAACAGAAGCTACCGACAATGGAACGCTGCAAAGATTTTCTCCTAATCCATTGGGGTGGACAAGCTTTCGTTATTGTAAACTAAACTTTTTTACTGGTCACTCTCTAAAAGAAAATATATTCATGCCATTTGATGCACCCTCCTAGCTTTCTCTCCGTCTGTCTTTCCCACGCCTTTTCCACATTAAAAGACATTTTTTTAACTTTATGCATGTGCTTGCATTGAGGGTTTTTTTTTTTTTAGGGAGAGCTGGCTTTTAGAAATTTTTTAAAAATTAAAAAAAAAAAAAAAAAATATGCAGTTACTTAGCCAGTTCAGCGTCCCTAAAATATGGCGGCCAGAGCACGAGCCCCGTCTGCCCCCTATAGTTACGTCCCTGGGAGGGGGGCATTCCTCTAGATAATTGACACATTGTAACATTGAAACAAATATCGCTAATGATACAAACATTAACTCTAAAAGCGGCCGAGTAGAACTCAGATCGATGTCTACTTCTGCCCCCCACAAGCCCACCCATTTACACACATTTATGGCTGTACTACAGCTCAATGATTATATGTTAAATCAAGTTTATTACTTCACAGAATTAATTAAACGTTTTAAAAATAAATTGGAAAAATGTTACACTAAATCCCAAATTCAAAAATATCTTATGGGGGTTACTACTGGGAAAAATCTATTGCTGGATCCTGTACTTGTAGTTACTGGGAATTGGTGACCAATAGCGAACAGGGGATGACATAACTCTAGCCGGTTATGATTTTTATTTGCAACTTTAAATATAAACTGACATATACTACGTTGAGTTGAGCTGTGATATACTTAAAAATGTCAGTAATATATATTAATTAGCGATATATTTTATAGTTAATAAGAAAAAATAACGCTATTAAATGAATCAAGTTAAAGTGAAACTTAAAAATTTCATTAAAATCAGTGAGTAAACTTTAATTTACTAAATCTCATTTAACGTTAATTTGAAAAAGAAAGAAAATGTAATTCCAGAAAAACTATTTCTTAATTTTTAATGGCGCTTTTTTTGCATTTGCTGCCTTTGAGGAAATAAAAAAAATCTTGATTCTAGCTCAAGCGAGGAAGAAAATTAACTTGTCTGAGATTTTAGTTGTGGGATGCTTTTACACAAGTTTTAAAACTCTTATAAAAAGCATTTTCTTTTCCTTTCATTATTTTTCATTAAGGGAGAAAAATGAGATTTTTTGTAATTAATTCTGGGACAACATGCACCTTGAAATTAAAAAGCATTTTGATTGGCCTCCGAAAATAGTTTTAACTTTGAAAGAACTTTTATGATTCTCCTCTTTAAAATACATTGTTTTTTCCCCCTTTAAGATAACAAGCAGCTTAACTTTTGTCTTTTCTTTTTCTTGAATTTTAAATGAGCTAAAAAACTGTTGAGAATTACTGAAAATCATATTTTTTTAGTTTTTAGTGATACAACGCTTAATTTTCACAAGTTTAGAGAAATATCATGTTGGAGGGAAGGTATTTTTTGTGTGCTTCAAATGAAATTCTCAGTGCCTAAAATCTCGAAAATCTGCTTGCCATTTTTAGGTAAGTGCTTGATCAGTTATCTTTGTCCCCATTGTCTTTCACAGGGTTTACTTTCAATATTTCGTTTAGGGGATGACGGGAATTTCCTAAATATAAATTATCGGTGTTGAATAAGAATATATTAGCTCAACATTTTTTTAAAAATAAAGTTATTTTAATAGTTACGTTTTCATTTGCAATGGTTTAACTTATTTTACTGCATTAAGCCACATAAACTACCAAGATATTATTATTATTATTATTATTAATGTAGTGTTTAAATCTACGCTTTTTTGAGTTAGAAAGAAGAAGATATTCTTTAGTGTGCAGTTTGTGCAAATTGCCAATACAGTTCAAGGTGAACTGTTTCTTATCCCCTTAAGTATTGAAGATAATTCTTTAACATCCTATGTCACGCAAGAATTTTTCACAACAGTAAAGGTTGTTTGTAAAGTCTTGAACTTATTTTTAAAACAAATCTTAAGAACTGCGATTTTATATTCATAGAGGAAGTGGTTTGAAAATGGGCTACCACTTTTGGTTTGAAAACTACGGATTTACCTTTCATTTTGAATGGATAATTTTAGTGACAGTAACTTTCAAAAACATTCGATTTGATCCTTCGTATATTGCCATAGTAAAACAATACTATTTTTCTAACAGTTGTAGAAACACTGTTTGTGAACATTGCTTCGCGACAAACCTCTGACATGAGATTTTTGTAGTTCCTACAAAGTCGAGATAATAGGCAATTACAGAAACTGTCAACAAGAAACGTTAAAAATTGGCTACTCTGAAAAGTCGTGGTGTAAGTTTACTGTAAAGTATGCATAATTTTCTAACATTTGGTGTTTTAAAAAAGTTTTGAAGCTATTGATGAGTTTTTTTTCAAAAGTCTCCCAAATTGAATGATTTGAACAGGAGAATGATTAGTGCATGAATCATTGTGTTTCAAAGGTCAAAGCTAATATATTAAATGCTACTACAGCTTTAATAATTCAAATCAAATCAATTACCTAGTCAGGACATTAGCACGACTCTACTGAAATCAAACGACTTATGACAGATACACATGTCCTGCTGAATTAATGATATATAGTCCTCTTCCATTACAATATATGTAACTAGGTGTTAACCATGTTTCAAACAGTAACAAAGGGAAAAAATCCCATTTATTTTAAAAAAAACGTGCTAAATTTAAAACTTGAAGAGGATTTAATATTTAATTTTCCTGGATACAGCAAGCCAAAACATTGCACTTAACTGTCTAAGTTTAGCGAAATTATAAAAAAATTAATGTAAAAGAATAAATTTCTTTCTTTTTTATATTGTAAATGAGTAATAGGAAGCTGTGCATTAAGAAGATTAAATGCATTTTCTACAGTTGAGTTGATGTTTACAGTAAAAATTGATAGGATGAAATATTAAATAAAAAAATTATTCCACCAGAAACAAGCTACTATTTATATGATAGCTTAATATTATAATAGAAAGCCAAATTTTCTTAATTCAAAAAAAATTAAGTCAAGATGAATTTGCTGTCATGTGCATGCATCCTTTCTTATAATTCTTTTATTAATGAGTATTTACATTCAAAATAAAGTATTTAAAACATTTTATTTTGGAACTACATGTCTAAAAAATAATTATATACTATCTTTTTGAAGGGAAATAGATAAACATTTAGCGATTTTTGAATAACGAATGGCCTGATCAACATCTAACAATATAAACTCATCTCAATAACATTTTGTATAGATACTAATTAAAACACATGGCAACTTTTACTCACTATTGGAAGACTCGGAAAGGATGGGAGGTTAAAACTTCGATCTTGTTTTGCTTTTGATACTCCAAGCAAAGACAAAACATGTTAAACAGTTATTATTGGAAAGGAAAAGGTGTTCAGATTCACCCCACTGATAGGGGTCCATCGGAACACATGTTATTCATTATTATTATTTTTTTTCAATTTGACCTGTACTAATTAGAACTAAGAACAGATAGTTACTATCAAATAAAAGTTTATTTTCTTTACCAGTAAACGTATGATTTGTTCAACTTCGAAAATAATTTTTAACATATGCATTTGAATTAAAAAACAAAGATTTAACATAAATTAAAGTCACTTATGCCGTCCACAAAAATGATCTTGTTCTTAAAACGAGCAGTTGTCGCTTGGCTTTCATTTTTTTCTGGGATGAACGCTGCCTTTTCTTTAGTTTCTTGTAATCTCTGGGTTTCGGAGATGATCCTTTAAGATTTTCCTACGTATTCATCGTAGTCTGTAATGGACTTTGCTACAGAGATTGTGTATCACTTTATCCCTATATATTTTGACAAAAAGGAGCCTAATGGAGCAAAAATAATTTAAATCTGTAACTTGCTGTAATTCTAAGATTTAGTTGCTCACCAGAAAAGGTAAATAACAATAACTCCTTGTCTCTGTCTTGAATAGAAGAATTGGGGCTAGGATCTTGATTTTTCAAACAGTTTCCTTTAAATAAGTTTGAATTGAAACAAGGGATCAAAGTGTTACGGTTCATCCTGCAAATTTTTATTCTATGACATTAAAACGAATTTTTCATTTATATGATGCAATTAGAAAATTTTGTCTATTCTAATGTGGTACTTTGTTGCTCATATATATTCATAATTAAAAAATACTGTGCTTAGGTTTGAAATATAAAGAGCTCTGTTCTTGCATACAAAGTTTTAGAGATGATGAAAACTTGTTGTTTTTAGCATTCCCCTTGCAGCTTTGCTCATAAGCCAATGATGTTGCCAGAATGACAACAATATTTGTTTCTTTACTTCTTATAAGCTTACATTAAAAAACATAAAACTGCCACAAATACCGTACGGTATATTTATGAAGAATTTATGTTTGTGTAAGGAAGTTTTTCTCCGAATTGCCCCGTTTTACGGTATCACTTTCTTTTAAAGATCTTAAATAAATCATTTTTATTTTTTCTTAAAGCTTTTCCTTTCTGAATTCTTTAAAAATAATGATGCAATATAGGAGCTTAAAGGATGTATATGTTTTAATTTTTTGTTAAAAAATTAATTAAGAACAAAAACAATCCTCGTAAATACATTTTTATTTGATTCTACCGATCAAAATGAACTCAACTCAAATTATTTTTTCCATTTTTTCTGCTAAAAAAAAAAAAAAAAAAAGTTCTGAGATGATTGATTTTTTATTTGTTTAAGCTCTAGAGTGAAAGAAAAATAATCTTGGCACTAATTTTGTATAAAAATAATATGAACTCGGATTTGTGTTTTCAGTAATACATATTTTAGAGTAAAGATTTGCTCGCAAAAAATAAAATTAAATAAAAATAAAAAGAAATTTTTTAAAATGTCTGTCATGAAATATAAATTGCATTTCGGGTTTAAGAATAATACCGAGAGAATTATTTATTACGGAAAAACTTTGTTTCTCATTCCCCGTCTCCTAAAATATTTATTTCTGATCCAGTTAAGAACTACTAAAATCAATTAAAATACGAGTACTAAACTACGACATGTGTGATGTAGTTAGAATCGCATGTAATGTAGACGATGCGTAAAAATAAAAACATTTCTTTGTAGAGTTAAAAAAAGGTTGGGTGCACAGTCTAGTTACATCTTCTATCTAAAAAAAAGAGCTGTTGTACAAAGAAAACAGCATAATTAGTAAAATGTAAAAAAAAATAAGTAAAATTTTTCTTTGTGTTGAAGAGTTGTACTCAGCGAGACGCCTCATCCTGCTCTACCCTCAGGCTACTCAGGGAACTCAAGAAGAGTTGTGCATATGCAAATTATTGCTGTCGATCTCAACATGTGCAAAGCGTCTGCGCAGGTGAGAATAAGCGTAAAACGGACTCACTTGGCGTAGAACGGCTGGCCTACTCTACAATAGACTGCCTATTACATCCATCTCTAAATTCATAATAATCCTGGTTAATATTTTCTTCAACTCTCTCTACGTTCATTGAAAGAAAATAATCGACGATCAAATTCTTCATAACTAGAAACGAAAAAAAACCTCTGTAATTCACTGAGCACCCCAAACAATCCCCTTTCCAATCCGCAGTCTGCTCTACCTTAGAATTTTCACTTAGACCCCCACGAGTCCATCCTGTTGTCTTGTGCTGTGTTGTGTTTAAAAAATTTAAAAGTGCCCAGCGAAAAAAAAAATCACGATGTGTAAAATTTAATCGGAGTCTTATAGTGCAAGTTATGAGCATGTGAATTGTTCTCGTATGCCCCCCCCTCCAGCCCCTTGACAAAGATAAAGTGATGGTCTCCCGTTTTGCTTTCCTAAATGTTTTATTTAAAGAACGCAGGGTGTAAGAACACTTGTTTTGCATGCCCAATTCAAATCCTAACAACCTTGTCTAGTGGTCAGAGAAGTCTAACTGCGATAAAGCGATTTCAGGTTTAAATCCCGGCTCGGGCTAGATGTATTTTATCTTTCTTGTCCATTCCTTGGGTGAAGGCGTTGTTGCGCAGCGAAAGGTTGCCTAGCCTAGAAACGGGTCATGGCATGCATGAAATGTGAAAGTCAGACTCCACACAAAAATACGGTTGAGTTGGAAAAGTGAAGCATTGAACCCCAAAATTACCAGCCTAGAGGGCTGAAGACAGTAGCAACAACAACTCGTCACAGGGAGAAATGCCAGTTTTTGCTCAAGTGCTTCGCTAGATTTTGAGTTAAATAATTAAAAGGAACGAATGATAACCCAAAAGAAAAAACTAGACACACTTATTAAAGGAGTAATTGTTGTAATGCATAACTCTAGACGATCGCAAATCGAAGTGTCTCGACTTCTCGATGCGCCGCTAAGTACGGAATATGCTACCCTAAAAACAGTACAAGGTCGGACAAGAACAAAAACCGTACGGAAAGATTAATATTTGGCAAAAGGAGGTCGTCCCCAGAGCTACAGTTGTCCAAGAATATTGGTTTATAGTTCACAGACAATAATTAGTCAAAGTTTTCAGAAAAAACTATTTATAAAAGACTCAATATTGTTAACCCGTACGCCGGAAGACCATCAGATTCCATTTTCTTCACGTGTGAGAACATAAACTCTCTCGTTAAAACTGGAGTTTCGAACTTGTGGGGTAAAAAGAAAAACTTTAATTGCACACTAAAAATATTTGGGAAGGTGAAGTTAATAAATAATTGTTTTTAGAAACCTAATACGTAAATTAAACTAGTTGAAATCATTTATTTCAAGTTTGTAAATCTGCTTGAGAGGAATCTTAAAATCACTAAATTTTAAAAGACAACTTTTTTCAGTGTCATCTTCAAACAACGCCTACACGGTTGATTGGAAACCGGCTGAACTTTCTGAATATCTTTTATATGCTACCTGTTCTTGTATCATCAACATTTTAGTTTAAAAAATTACAACAAGCGCGCTAAGAGTTTTTTATTATTTTCCTCTTCCTTTGACCACAGCTTATCTACATACTTGTATTCAATTGCTTATCTTTACTACTTTTCATTTTTTGCGCTTCCATTTTCAATTTAAAACATAAACTTTGTGCACCTTTCGAACGCTTTAACTCGTCGCAAAAGACTGAAATATATTTGGTCTTCTCGTCCATAAAATATCAAGAACATTTTTAGAATTGCATACAATCAACCACATAACATTCGTCCCACAAAAGGAAACTCAGTAAAAAGTGTACTTAAGAGAGAAATGTAAGAAAAAAAAATCGTCTATACACTTTCAGCGAAGAAATACTTTTTTCGTTCCCTTAACGAACTTAGTATTAACGCCTCCTTACAAGTGAGAGCTGCATTTGATTAATGCATTTCAACTATTACGCTAAGAGGAAGTCTGAGTTTTCTAAAAGAAAAATGTGCGTAGTTGTTAAAAAACAAAAAGATATCCTTTTATCTTTCTCAAAAAGTTTAAGAAACTAATAGATGTAAGAGAGAATTATACTGAAAAAAGATACTGGAATGCTGGAAGACATTTAATCTTGAATACAAACACCAAGTAAAGCTTCATTAAAGGCTTTTAATTCTACACAATTTTTTCTCGTATTTTTTTCTTTCCTTTTTTGTAACTATATACTAGATGTAAAACCATATTATTATCCAATCTATTTTTATCACACCTAAAATGTCAGGATGTGATGCAGGAATAAGATAACCTCACAAAAGAGTTGCAACTTTAATGTTTAGGAAATGTAACTTAATTTTAAGTTTTCTCGAATGCATGTACTTATGAACTATATGAAAACTTAAAACAACAACTATCTAAAAATAAATACAGCCGTTTCAGATAAAAGTACTACTTACAGCTTTTGTTCTGATCAAGAATGAATAAATAAAGTGTCATTAAATAATATTTGGTTAAAAGTGCATTAATGTACACCGGCGAAAAAAAAATTATGCTTTATTTATAAAAATCCATAGTTTGAAGAATTTTTTGAAAAATGAGAGAGCAATTGTTCTGTAATATTTGCTAAATAAAAGGTATGCTTCATATGATATGCTTTATTATAAATTTAATTTTTCGCACATTTAGAAGAAAAGCAACAAATTGAAGAAAATCCTTTTTTTTTTTTTTCATTTGATCATCTGTAATTTGCTGGGAATTAAGCTGCAAGTATCAGCCATTAGTTTAAACATTTTATACTTTCGTTAATCATACATATCATTTTTTATTTTATATTTACGAATATATAAGGATTGTTTAACAGCATAAAAAGATAAATTTTACAAAAATATGAACTTAAAATTTCTACAGTTTGATGATTTATGAACAGTTAATCAATGAGTTTATCAATGCATGTGTGCGGAAGACAACAATTTATAACTTTCAAAATTTCTTGGTTAGGTTATTAAAAATCACGACTCATTTTGAACGATTCCAGGCGAGAGTTGCAAGTTTGCAAATGATTTCTTACGATTCGTCGCCTAACAAAGAATAATTTAAATGCGACTCATTAGGCTACCGATATTTTGATTGAAGGTTTCGGTTATTAGGTGGTTGTGCAAATAACCTTGACAAAAATGTTATATGCCATGCCTAAATATGTGCTATTTGCCCCACTAAGGACGAAACGGGAACTATTCTAAACATTAGAAAGACTTGTTCGGATTGTTTCTCCTGCAAAGTTGGATTTGGTAGTGGAAAGATTTGGAAACAAAATAGTGCTAAAAGTTGCAGATATAAATCATGAGATAGAAAATAGAATTTTCTTCACTTAAAGCTAATTAAATCTTTGTTATGTTACTCACATATATAATAATGTGCATTAATTTAGCTAACTACTAGTTCTTTTCTCAATTATAATAATTTTTATATAATATTATTTTAGGAGAAACATGTATCTCAGTGAAGTGGGGCGATTTTTTTGGCACTCGGGGTAATTCATCTTAAAGTGACAATTTCATGTTGAAATTTTTAATAATTTTGAATAATTTTCGTTAAGGAATAATTCACCTCATATATGTCAGTGCTGATTAATTTAATACAGCCATATATACCAACTTCAGTACAAATATGAGGGATTATTTTTCATTTTTCATTAACAAAAGTTCTTATAAATGGTTTTTCTTAGATAGGGCATAGTACCCCGACTTACTCTATGACACAAATACAGCATTAGCCAAAAAATTTGTTTACAATGTACATTTGTATACTTAAGATATTTTAACATGTACTTGCAAAAAATGTGCAAATTCCAGAAATGTTGCATTATTGATTGGTGCAAATTTATTTTGAAGATAAAAGAAGTTGAATGTCTTTCTCAATTATAATAAACACATTTGCTGTTGTTTCTAACAAATGGGCAATTCCATGCAAGTGTGGAAAAGCGTTGAAAAAATCAAACTCGAGTAATGTAACTGTTCTGCATATTTTTTGGTTTAAAAATGTTAGAAGTTTCTTATTTATAACAATTTTTTGTTTGGAATGTAGTTTTTTAGTTTCGGCAATACTTTGAAGTTGGTATTAAACTATTTTATTTTCAGTGAAGCAAATGGTCAAACTTTCAACATTGATAAGTTTCAATTTTTTCCATTGGATAAATGTGACAAAGGAAGATTGTTGTTTATTACACTTTAAATTAATATTGTGAATTGATGAAACAAGTGTTTTCAATTTAATTAAGTGATTTATGTCAATTTCAAAAAGGCACTGTTCTATGTAACGTAAGTTACCAAAAACATGTTAAAGTTTTTACAGCAAATAAAGAAAGGGCAATACAATGTTAACTATGTTATATTTTCTATCTTATAGATGTGTACTAAGCAAATAACAGTACTTTTCTTTTGAATATTGTTTATTTAATTTTTTGTGCTACAATCAAAACGTGTAACGTAAGTTACCCACATATGCAGATAACGTAAGTTAACTTAGTAGAACTTTAATACTTGCGTTTCGAAATAAAGTAAATTGTAAATAAAACCTATGTGGTTAATAGAAGTAATTTATTCAATAATTCTTTTAATTGTACTACTGTATTTACTTAATTTAGATTACTCATATTTCTTAAAATGTCTGTTTTTTAATAAGACTACAATAAACCTTTATTATAAATTACATGCTTCTTTTTGGCTATTAAGATATTAATTCTTTTTAAACAATATCACTGCATTCAGAATATTTAGCAGGTAATGTACTATGAATTATTCAAAAATGACTTCTGTTATGATTTAAAGTTATCAAATATGTTTTGGAAAAAACAAATATAAAAATAGTTTATCTCTTTCAATTGAAATATATTTTGTTTTGCATTAAAATGCCACTGAACTCTGCAGAAAAGATGTGCGGTAGAAGGGGTATGAGAAAAGTCATGTGGATATTACACATTCATAAATAAAAGTCACTCTTGATAGTATTGAAATATGTTAGAAAAAGCAAAATGTATCAAAAACTTTTCTGAAGATCCGCACATTCACAATGACCATTTAAGAACCAGAAATGAACAAAATGTAGGGTTTCGTTTAGTTGTATTTTAAGGAACAAGAAGAAAAAACAGAGATAAAAGCTGGTGACTGGTATTGTGGTGAAGTACGAAAATACATTGTATCCTTGAGTTGTGACGATTATTGAAGAAAACGAGTTTAAAGTAAAAGTAATGGCTGCTGTTGGAACCAATCAGTAATGGCCAGAAACGACAGAGGAAATTTATTATAAGAGAAAACATGATTCGAAAATAGAATTACCTGAACTTGTTAATACCAGCGGCCAGTATGCATTTAAAAGTCTTATGTTTTGTAATATTTTTGATTGATCATTAAGTTTGGCATTAAATTTCTGTAAATTTAACTCATAATTGTTAATTTTCAGTATTTTGATCTAAACTAAGCTGTAATTTTCATTCATTAGTTTTTGTAATAAATATATGCTTGTAAGTGAATTTTGTAACTTAAGTTACTGTAACGTCAGTTACCCAGTTACAAATTCTCATAAAATTCAATTTTTTAAATAAAATTTTAAATTTATAAAAATTAATTCCTAAATATTATAAGAAACTGATAAATTATACTTCAAACTAGAAAACAGCTGTAATAGAGCAGAAATTTGCCTTAGAACCAATTTTCATATTATGCCGTTCCCTTTTTGTGTAACGTAAGTTACTGCCTTATTTTTGACTGCTAAATTTTGTAAAATTTAAGTGCATCGAATATTTTTGCATTTTAATTTTGCTTTTGACTGGCATTTTCACTGAATGCTTTTGTACAAGGTTTTTATAACAATATTTGTCTGTACTAAGGAGCTAACTGCATAAGAGTTGGTCAAAATGTAACGCAAGTTACCGTGGAATTGCCCATATGACATTTTTTCCTAGTAATTACCTTAGCCTTTATCTCGAGCTCACAGCATAAGTGGTTGTTTAACGGAGCGAGTAAAAATAATGCGATAATGAGTTTATTAAACATTTTTCTTCACAGGTTAGAAGAATCTAATATTTAATGATAATGACATCGTATTTCTTGAAAGATAATGATGAAAAAACGTCAGATAATGTTATGAAACATTTAAAGTAAGTTTTGCTTTCATGATACTCTACAAGAAAATGCGCAATTTTGGTATTACCTGTGGGATTTGAATTATGAATTTCTTCAGAAAAGTAATTAGAGTATCACTCAAAGTAGTTTAATTTAATTTTAAGAAAACTAATAAGTCATATTGATGATGAACTTGCGAACTAGATTTGAAAGCGAATAAGTATTCCTCCTATTTCATTGTTAGCTATATGCCTACAGTATGAAATGCCTGCAGGCCCGTCATTTAGGGGGGGCAGGGAAGGGGGTCAATCTCCCCCCCCTGACTTTGAGAAATCAATGTATTTACACATAAGTGGGCGTGGTTTTTGCTGTTTTCGATGAAATTGCATTGTGCAAAAACTTGATATGACGTCCCTGAATGCTTGCAACTGTTCGATAAGACTGACTTTAAAAGTAATCTCAAGCATTCTTTTCGTTGTAGTTCTCAAATAGTTTAAAGAAATGGATATTTAGCTATACATTTAGAATTTGTTAAATATACACGTCTTAGTTGTCTCATGAGTAGCGAAATAATTTATTTTGCTATTTCCAAAATTATAGAAGAATGTATTAGACTTTCTGTAATGTGAGTAATGATAAATATATTAATGCTTGAACATCAAACATTTTAAGTTATATTCTACCTCAAATGTACAAGAAAAAAAGGGATTGTTTCTCTAATTAGATTTTCTCTTTTTCTTATTTAAATTTACAGACCAATTCCTATATAAATATTTCAGTTTAAAGGCTGATATCACAGCACGTCCTGAGGTTTTATACCAATCCAAAAGTATGTGTAGAGGCATGTGGGGTGAAGCGAAGTTTTAAAAAAATTTTTGCCACTCCACCTGTCTAGCACAATTTAAACTAACTTCCTTAACATATATAGTTGATTCCAGTCAAAAAATAAAAAGCTCTAATAATCAATGAAAAAATAATGCAAATCATTTTTAAAATTTGATACACATATTGTAATATTTCGTGGTTTATCTAAAATATTTTGCATTATTCTAAAATGATAAATTTCTTGAAATTAAAATTTTAAGCATTAATTGAGGTCTAGCTATTAATTGAGGTTGTTTAGTTCATATTTGGCATACTTCATTTTCCAATGTTTAATGCAATTTGCAATGTGCATGCGGGGTAAAGTGGATGGTGTAAATTGAAATAGTTCACTTTGCTAACTTATTGATCCGTTTATTAAACCACTTTCGCATTTCTTTACTTAATAATTCCATGACATTCCCTTTTTTATTATTTCACTTTTTTATTCATTCATTTACTTATTTTCTTATTCGTTTACTGCTTTATTCACTCATTTCTTTCTGATACATTGATAATTTGATTAATTAGTTAATTATTTATTGATTACTCAATATTTCATTATTTTATTTTTTGCTTATTTACACGTTCATTTGATGAAAAACATTTTTAATACTGTCATAGAAAATATTACATACGAAATTATTTTTTTTTCACTTTCTCCAATAATTTTTATCAAGAGAGAAACTTCCATATTTTTTAAGGTACAAAATGACTACTGAAAGTTAAAAATAACATTTCAACACTAGTTGTATTGTAAAACTCATTATTCCATTTTTTATGCACAGCAATTTTCAAAACAAATTTCCCATTTGTTTAGATTGAAACAGGACCATTATCTTCACTATTTCACTGTGCCCCACATTCCTCTGTGGTTATTTTATACATTGTGTGAACTTACTTCGAAATTTTTTAAGTTGACACCCTCAAGTGTCCTTAATTAAAATCAAACAAAAAACATATCATGGCTGAGCTTTAATTTTTGTTTGTTGGCAAATGTTTCTTGCATTTTGCTTTAAATCACTGGTAACTCAATTTGACACATTTTTTGAGTTTTTCTACTCAGGCATAATTGCAGTAAATTTCCATATGTGAGGGAAACAAAATCTTTGCTTTTAATCTTTACGCGAATCGAAAGGTATATAATAAGCTCAAAAATTGTGACGACTGTTGCTTGATTGCTATAGATTAATTTACATGCACGGAAAAACGGAATATGCAGTTACCCAGTTGGGATGAGATTTTGCACACGGTATGGCATGAATTTCACAAAATTAAAACAAAAATTTTTCACCACCAAACTAAACAATTGAAGGGCTTGGAGGATGAATTGGCTAAGTTACATCTTAAAAAATGATCACTCTGTACAGTGGTAGGCAATGGATACAGGTAAGCAAATAAAACTTGCTAAATCAAACAGTAGATGTCAAGAGATCAATTTCCTACGCACACTGAGGAAAAAATCAGAAAACAAAAATGCTGCAACAACTGCAACAATAAAACTTTGAACTTTAATTACTCGCAATTTCTGTTCTGTAACTTAACCCCTTCATCTCCCAAGCAGGGATGTCATTTCAAATTTTTTTGGAGGTGGGGGAGGGGGAATTGTCCAAACACAATGCAATTTCATCAAAAAAAACATAAAAAAACCACGCCTACGTATATGTAAATATATTAATTTCTCAAATTCGGGGGGGGGGGCAATTGACCCTCCTGCCCCCCTAAATGACGAGCCTGCTCCCAAGCCCTTCAATTACGAGGATACATTGAAAAAAAATAACTGATTATCGATTTCCGATTAATCGGTTGCTGGCAATTGGCCGATTAATGATCTTAATGATTATTTTTAATACTTCTAATTTATCCATAATCTTAATTAGTCCATCTTAAGTTATATTAATACATAACATAATGAACACCTTATTAATTTTTTTAACAATACATGAAAACAAGACATGAAAAAAAATGAGGTGAATACTCTAATTCAGGAATGCTTTTAATTTATTTATTTATTTGCAATTATTAGTAAACATTTATTTCAAGACTTTTATTTTTTGTTTAAATTAGAGGTTATCTGAAAGCACTATGCTAAGAAAAAAACAGTATCGACACATTAAAGATGTTGTTCACTACATTTTCTTACTACTTGTTATACTTGTGTTTGAAAAAAATGATTTATGTATTGTTTAAAAAATTTATTTACTGCAGTTTCTTGTCCAAGGCATGCTTAAACTAATTTTACTTAAAAAAAATCTGCCGATTAGTTAGCAAAATTTAGCTGATTATAAGTAAAATGAAATGCTCATGTTTTAGGATTCCAGGTAAAAGTTTCAGAAATTTAATCATTCTAACAGTGTCAAACGAATATAAGCTCTAAGGGTAATCTTTTAATATTCCATTCAGTTTTACGCACTGCAGGAACTATTTTTTTTTACTATGTACACTTTCATATTGCATGTTATAGTAAGGGTTGAAAAAAATAACTTATTTACTATTAATAAAATTGTTCATCATAGTTTCTTGGTGAAGGCACACATTAAAAAATAATACTTAAAAAATAGTTTTCTACCTATTAGTTGACAAAATTTGACCGATTATACATAATCGACAAGGTAGCCGATTATGGATGAGTAATCGATGCATCTCTACTCTCAATCATGGTTATTTTTTTGGACCAACCCATTTTACTCACACATCTTTTTACAAGGCTCCTCAAATTTACAATGGGATTTACTTCAGAAGTTACTTGTTAAAAGATACTGTGAAACAAGGTGTGTCGAAAAAGTGGGGTAAATCGGAACAAAACTTCTCCATCCCAAAAGGAAATTCTCCATACAATCGGTTATTTTGCGCTGTCATTTTAGAAAGGTAATATAGCTTTATTTTTGTCATTCTGGCAACACTACTGCTTATAAGCAAGGCTGCATCGGAACGCTATAAAATGTCAAGTTTACATTGTCTGCAAAACCTTGTATGTAATAGCGGAGATCTTTATCTTTCAAATCTAATGATGCTACTTTGCAATTAGACATATATCTGAGCAATATAGTACCACATTAGAACTGATATGTTTTAACCCTTCCGTGGGCACGGTCGTCATACTAACATTAAATGTCGCACGTATTTCTCCCATACTCTATACAGTAAAGACACAAATCTTTGACGACTTCTGAAAGCAGGTTAAAGGGAGGGGAAAGAATACACAAGGGAAAGTTGTATCCACCACTGCATTTAGATTTACCGATGTTGATAAATCATTTTCCTGGTTCGGGTTTCCTCAAAATAATACTAATTGGTAGTTGTAACAAAAGACTAATTACAACCCTACTTGAAACATACGAAGATCAAGTTACTTTGTACAAAAATGAAAATTGCCGCATATTATGTTGCTCATTATTTTAAACTAAACTTGAAGTTTTTGCATGTTTACCTATCTTTCTTTGAACATGTTTAAGGATTATTAATCTTTATGATTTTTTGGCTTTGAGATACTTATGCGAATTCAGTTTACTAAATTTAATATATAACAATATCTTATGTATATTTATCAAAAATGCTGTCAATTTTTCAAAGGTTTCAATATTTTTTTTAAAAAACTGTTTTGAACGTTTAGATGAGTTATATTTTATTTTAAACGTATTACGCCAGTATGAATCTGAAAAAATAGTTAGCTTAAACCAATGTTAACTTTCAGTATATGAGTTAAAAATTTCAAACTAATATTATTTTGCTATTAAAAATTAACCGCATAATTCTTCCACTTTGTCTCACTGGATATGATGTTAGCTAATAAAGTAAAACATAGTTACAGGACACGTGATCACAAACTAAGTTTACTGAATGTATTAGAGGTGGAACAATACAGTATAAAAATGGTAGGTTTAAGTATCGGATTTTCTGAATAGAAAATGTATTAGGAAGTTTCAAAAAGAAATATCAGTCTTTCGTCGTCAATCTACACGCAGAATTGCAGCTGTAACCAAATTTTTTTCAAATAATAGTTTTTAAACAAATCAGTTAATGACACTGATTAAACTCATGCGCTTCTATTGCTAAAAATTATATTTGGGAAAATCAAATCATTGGTTGGCTTTTTTAAGTGCTAGCAAACACATACAATGTAAGTTTTCTAGCACATTTCTATGATGTAGTTTTATGTCATGAAAAAATGTCGGATTTTAGAAGAAATACAGCCAAGTCTAATGTTTTTTTGAGTATATATATATATATATATATATATATATATATATATGTTAACATAAACAAAGTAGTTGAAGAATCATATAGAAAAGAAAAATAAACTTCACCACATAGGTCAAAAGGCTCCTATGGCAGCGCTTTGAAACTGGTAGCAGATATATTTTTAATTAGAAGTAAAAAACTTAGCGTTTTTTTTTTTTGTTGAAAAACTAAGAAGTAATAAGAAAATTCCAAAAAAAAACATGGGGCCTTCATCAAGGGGACTCCCCTACGGTAGGGAAAAGTGAAGTGAAATGTTTCTAGCCAGTTGCAGGCAAAACGCCTAAAAAGATGCAACTTTTAGCCCCCGACATCTCACAACCAAGCATAAGGTCACTAGAAATCCAATTCATTTAAGCAAAAACATGAGAGAATACAATTCAAAAGATTTTGCTTAAATGAATTAGACTTCTAGTGACCTTATGCTTGTTTGTGAGATGTGGGGGGCTAAAAGTTGCATCTTTTTAGACGTTTTTCCTGAAACTGGCAGGAAACATCTCACTTCACTTTTCCCTACCCTAGGGGAGTTCCCCTGATGAAGGCCCAGGGTCTTTTGGGAATTTTCGTATTACTTCAGTTTTTCAAAAAAAAAAAAAAGTAGCGAAGTTTTATACTTCTATTTTTTTAATTAGAAGTACAAATTCTGTTTTTATCAAAGTTCTGAGTTTAAGAATAATATAAAATGAACCAATTTTTTTTTAAATCTTAAATAAGAATATATTTTTAAAATGCAATGCTTTTCAAATTGAAGTCATGTAGTTCCTGGATTAATTAATTTTTTTTATGTTCAGAAAGAAGGGAAAAAAATCATTTAATGAGAGATTTAAAATTTATGTAAGTGCGTCCTACAGGCAAAACCTAAGACAAGTTAATTTTCTTCCTCACTCAGAAAGGGTCATAAAACGTTTTTTAACCCTGACTAAAACAATAATAACAGAAAAAAAAATACTTGCTTGAAAGTCAAAAAATTGAATTTCCAGTCTTTATTTTTCTTACGTTTTTTAATTACAAGAAAAAAAAAACTTAAAAGAGATTTAAAGTAAAAAGAATATTGCATTACTACTTAAGGAAAACGTTTTGCGACATCTAATGAGATTCTTTTTTAAGAGTAAAAATGGATGAAAACGGTAATTCATATTTGTTGCCCCACTCAATCTCAGAAATTAAATAATCTTTCTAACTGGGCAATTTTATATGGTTTAAAGTTTGCGCAATACCGAAATTGACTTTGAACATCCATCTTTTAAAAATTGCTACTTATCGGTTCATTTTTTATCGAAGATAAAATGAAAGTTATCCATTTAATTACCCTACAGTTTAGGTTTTTAATTTAAATAGTTTACTAACCGCCTGTCACTAAAAAACTCAATTTTATGAAGGTTTTATTTATTTATATATTTTTCGGTTATCTTAAAGGAATTAAATTTATTAAGCATAAAATCACTTTTAAAAACACTTTTTTGGGATAGTGCGTTGAATTAATCTAAATGTACTAAACATACAATTAAACTTACATCTATATTTTTGTACATTGCACCATGTCACACACACATTACATTGGTTCTTATTTCGTAAAATTTAATACAAAATACCCTTTCTTAAAGGAATATGTTTCACATTAATGCATTTATTACTAGAAATAGTGATTATGATTTTCTGAATATTATAGTTCGGTACTGGTAAATATGATTGACTTTGGACTACCTCAACACGAAAATAGTTCTGACAGCCACAACGTCTATAATTGCTATTGGCAACACAAATAGCATACCCCGGGCCCAGTGATACAAAATTTCCGGAATAGCTCTTTTTTGAGAGAGAGAGAGAGAGAGAGAGTATCACAAGTCTTGCCGGGGTGAGAGTGGTGCAAGAGGATAAACGTCGTGTTTGGGACTAAAATTTAGCCAAATGGAAACCTATTTTATTATTGGCTCATTCCTGATAAATCTTATATAATGTGTGGAGTAGAGTATAAAACTATACGCTCCATGATGACTTTCTCATGGAGGTATAGGAGCATTATTCTTACTTCCAAGGGTTTTTTTTTTTGATAAGGAGCTGCTACATGTGCATAAAGTAAAAAATATGTTTTGTCTTTTTTCCGTACACTGAAAAAATGAAATGTTTTTACGGTATAATACTGGTAGCCAAGGTTCCAGTTTAAAACTGTAAAATACACAATACTAAACTATAAAACAAGCAATTTTAGTTTCTTACTGTAAAGTTAATAATTCTATTTTTTTTCCGTAAAATTTAGCTGTATGATAATGTGAAACAACAGTATAATACTGGCAGCAGAGACTCGGTAATAAACTGTAAAATTAGCAACTTTACAGTTTATACTGTAAAACTAGCAATTTTACAGTTTATTACTGAAAAACTAGCTATTTTACAGTTTAGTACTGTAAAACTAGCTGTATCATACTGTAAAAACAGCATTCATTTTTACAGTGCAATTTCAGGTTGTCATCGGGCCATCCAAGTAGCGTCATGCATCGAGTAGTACGAAAGAACGCGTGATTTTAAAAGTGAAGCAAACGGTGGAGAATCGCGGCGAAGCAAGAACATGAAAAGAAGCTTTGTTCGTAAACAAAAACCGGGAGTTTTGAAAACATGATATACATATTTTCCTTATTTTAATATCTTTTAATATAATGCTAATACTTTTCAGAAATTATCCTACGACTAATGAATTTGCTAAGAGACAATCGTAAGCAAAAACTGTTCTTCCAAATGCTAATATCCTCCTGTTGATAAATATTTTACTTCTACACCACTCACATTTCTCCGAAATGCAAATCTAATTGTTATTTATGAGCCAAGATTAATTAAGATCCTAGCTCATAAATAACAAACGTAACTAGCAAACGTAAATAATAGTATTATGCATCTCAATTGATTATTTAAGCCCTGCGAAGAGCTGGATATTATTTCGGAGAATATTTGAGCATCAGAAAGTATTTGTCGCTGAAAATGCAGATTTCTTTCTTTAAAAGAGGTCGCAGGTACACTCCTAGAATCATTCTTTTCAAGTTGACCCTTAGATCCTTGGAGAAACCAGGGCAGGATTGATAGGGTACATATTTGTCTTCAATGTTTAAATGGAAGTTGCTTGAGGACTATGATACTGAGCTCTAAATATTGGAAAACATCATCTTTTATAGCAAAAGTACAGTGTAGCCCGTCTAATGGAATAGCCATTTTACCATAAAAAGTATTCTAATGAGTGGGATATTCCATTTTCTGAGATCAAAAAAATTCATTTTAGTGGTTTGGCACATTAAAAACGTATTATATTAAGCTGCATATTCTATTAACTGATATTCTAATAAGTGATATTGACTGTACAAGAATTATACAGCCCTTTAGCCCTTCGTACAAGAATTAGTTGTAAAATTTCTTTACCCAGGAAAATGGATTATAAATAAAGCAAAACACTCTTTTTTAAGTAGCTAAATATATCATAGCGAATAAAATTGTTACGTCAGAAGCGTAAGCATGGGTCTTCTATGTTGTTATTTTGTTATTGTTAGCAACATTAAGTGATGATCTTGATACACGATTAATATTAAATTGACACAAAATCATACATTAATGAAGATGGTGCAAGAAGTTTCACAAAAACACTTTTCTTGACAAACCCCATTCATCTTTGAGTTATTTTTTAAAAAATCTCTTAGAAAAAGTGCACATAAAAGAAAAAAGATGGGTTTAAGTTTACTTTGTACCTGTGAGCAATGTGACTGTCTGTTTTTTTAACGACTTTTCGACGTTTTACAAGCGCTCATACACAGACGATGATAAACAATAAATTCGGGTACGTTCCTTATGATCAGCAAACTATTTTTTTTACCTATTGGCCGTAGCAATGTCTTAGAGTTTTAGTAATTGTACGTGCAAGTGCAACTAGCAAGTTGTATCTAGTAAGTGTCTTCGAGAAACTGTAATGCATTGTCAAAATTTTCAGGTTGTTCAGAAGGAAATTTTAGTATCAAAACTGACTGCAGTCAAACCTACTATAAAACACTTTCAGTGTGAAAAATACTCGAAGACGTATTCGGAAAAAAAAATGGGCAGCTATGTGATCCCAGGTAGCACAAATAACTGTAAAAATTAAGCTGTTGTTTATACATTATGGTACTGAGAACAGAGGTTTCAGTTTAAAACTAAAAGCGCAGCAATAATCTGTAAAATTAGCAACTTGACAGTTCATTACCATGAAGATAGCTGTATTATACTGTAAAAACAACAGTGTACTACTGGCAGCAGAAGTGCCATTTAAAAGTGCAAAATGCACAGTAATAAACTGCAAAAATGGTAAATTTTGCAGTTTATTATTGTAAACTAGAAATTTTGCAGTTTACTGCTGTAAAAATAGCAATTTTAGTTTAATATTGTAAAAATAACGGTGTAATATTGGCAGCAAAGGTTCCAGCTTAAAACTGTAAAATGCACATATTGCAGTTTATTTCTGTAAACTAGAAATTTTAGTTTACTACTGTAAACTAAGCAATTTTTAAAATTTATTAATGTAAAATTACAATAAAATTAGCTGTATTATACAGTAAAACAACATTCATTTTTTACAGTGTATGAATAATTAATGTAAAATCTCACGTAACTGCAATTCCAAAGATGAAATAGATTTAATTTAGAAGGACCTGCAGACCCGGTAGAAAAAAAAAAGGCCAAAGATGTATTGAATGCTTTATGCTCAAGCATGTAAATCAAGAGAGTGAGCCAAGATTATTTTTACTGCCATAGAGTGAATTTTAGCCCATTTTTACTTATACTATGTTTTAATTTAAGGTAGTAATTCAGAATAGTAAATTGGTTATAATACAAATAACATAGACTTTTGCTTTACTGATGAAAATGCAAAGCTAAAGGAAATTTACCTTATTTTCAATGTAGAGTTACGGTTATTTTCCTTCCTGAACTGTGAACTAATAACTTTAAACCTTGTTCCACTTATCGCGCCAGTTAATGAGGTATATCTCGCGAACATACAATTAGAGCATATTTCTCATTTAACAGAAATGCCTCAAAGAGTTTCATTTCACGTAGAATATTTCTACTGCTAGTAATTATTTATCCGCAACGACTGTTCTGATCCTTAAGAGAATAATTATTACTCGTGTGCTACATTGAATTCTGTATCATCGGAATCAAAGCAAGTTAATGCATTTTTGCTGGGTAATTTAAGGCACAAAATGTCGCTTGATATTATTAAAGATAGAATATTCTGTTTCAATACATATTTTCAAATGTCAATAGATAAATTTGTATCTTTGACCTTGTTATTATTTATATATCTTTACAATTTTAACTGGTCTTTATGCCATACACAATACAAACATTAATTGTGCTTGCTTTTCCTGATCATGTTATCTGGTGTTTTCCTCAGTAAGTACTTTTAGGGAAATCGGGCTGTCACTGCAATGAAGAAAAACGAATGGACGGTCGCAAGAGGAAGAGAAGAAATGAACTTGATTAAAACAAACGCTCTCTGGTATTAATGTATAAAAGCTGATAATTGGTTTTCTATAGCGAAAACTTTTGAGTGTCTGTAAGAAGTCTTTCATTTGCTAACAAGTTATAGCACTTTGCAATCACTACCATTCTCACAATTTGTAAATAGCAATGGCGCTAATCCGTAAATTTTACAGAATAATCTGCAGTTATTTCAGAAATATACTTCTCTATGATACTCTGCGTTTTTTTTTTCCTCCGAGATGTAACAATCACACTTGATTTAACAAAAAAATAGAAGAAATATTGCTACTTACATTTAGAAGCAATCACAGAAAAAAACAAATGCGCACCTATTTCTATTGAGGTAGCCTGTGCAATATTTTCCAATAAATCAATGATTTCCAAAGAACCACTTTTTTAGGTCTATTGAGACCTTCAAAGACTCTTGTAACATAAATATATGAAATTCAATGAGTGGTCCGCAAGACAAATCGTAGTTGTTTGCAAGCAGTTAACAATTTTTTGTATTCACGAATCATTAGAGCTGTACACTTGATGTTAGAAAAGCCCGTAACCATCATGAAATGATAAATCTGCGTCAGGCAACCCATCGATCGCGATCGACTGGTCCCCAGCAGCACCAGAACGTTCAAATTTGGTGCAAAAATGGTGTTATTGGTCAAATAACGGTGCTAAGTGTCACTTGAACGTTATATTCGACGTGCAAAAACAGTAATATTATCACGGTGTCATTTCAGTGCTTAAGGAACGTGATATTTGACGTGCAAAAACAGTAATATTATCACGGTGTCATTTCAGTGCTTAAGGAACGTGATATTTGACGTGCAAAAACAGTAATATTATCACGGTGTCATTTCAGTGCTTAAGGAACGTGATATTTGACGTGCAAAAACAGTAATATTATCACGGTGTCATTTCAGTGCTTAAGGAACGTGATATTTGACGTGCAAAAACAGTAATATTATCCAGGGCTGCGGAGTCGGAGTCGGAGTCGAAGAGTCGGAGTCGGACTGATTTTGGACTAAAGGAGTCGGAGTCGGAGTTGCTGAAAAACATGTCGACTCCGACTCCGACTCCAACCACCTCCGATTTCGATGAAATTTTATGGTGGTGAAAACATGTCTTTGAAACTAACAGATACAAATTTTCAGCGTCCAATATCCAAATCCTAAGCATCTAGGATCATTAAAAAGGGCTTCAAAATGGCGGGTCTGCTTTGTGAAACGAATTGCTATGTATGGGCTTATGCAAGATAATAAAAAATATTTGCAGCAAAAATGCATTGTGTTAAAATAAAATCTGGCCATTTAACAAGAAAAGGATTAGTTTTGTACGGAGTCAAATGACAAGAGCGGCACTTGTCATTTGCTCTGGAGAAAATGAACTTTTTGGGAGGTCACAGTGATCTCCGAGAATTGAGGTAAATGTGGTGAAATTACCTGCGAGAATTCATGACCAAATTAAACTTTTCGAGAGGTCACAATGACCTCCCATGACCTCCAACTGGGATACCCCAGCTTGCTCCCCCCCCCTAAAGTGAGTCCTGGCTACGACCATGAATAAAAATGAAACTTTTAAAAATGGACTTAATATTTCAACCTTTGTTTAGGGTTTTTCCCTCTTCACATTTGGGTAAAAAAATAAATAATTTCAAAAAAAGCAGGAGTCGGGAGTCGGAGTCGGAGTCGAAAGTTTTAAAATCCCGGAGTCGGAGTCGGAGTCGACCATTTTTCCTCCGACTCTGCAGCCCTGATATTATCACGGTGTCATTTCAGTGCTTAAGGAGGTGCTTAATTTCTCAGAATTGAGGTCGTGAATTGCTGCTTTTTAGAAAGGGAAGAGGAATCATATCTGCAGAAACTTTAAGTTTTATCCTAAACAACTCTTTCTCCCAAGATCCTAATCAGATTTGCATGCATTTCAGTAAAAAAGCATTGCATTCATACTAATAAAATGATATGATTTACGCCCTTAGTCTTTCATAGATGGCGCCTCCTGCAAAAAAAATTTCCATTTAAAGTATTATTTTTCTCCCTCGATGAGATCAAGTAGCGTATAGTGGTTAGCGTGTCCTGCTGGAGTCGCAAGGGACCCGCGTTCGAATCCCGCGGAATGAATATATTAAATTCAAAGTAATTAAACAATCAATAGTTAAATTAAATAAATTAATTAAGTAATTAAATAATTAAAACCAAGATGGCGACGATCATGGATCAAAAATGGATCAAAAATGACGTCACGGTTAAAACACGTCACGGCCACCGGATAGTGGGGTATACGTAGTATACTTTTTCAGCTGGGGAGCACTGAAAACAAACGTATTTCCAGAACCTAAATATAACCTATCATTCCACGTTCAAAACTGGGCCAAAAAAGGTGGTCAACACCAGATTTCGACGTGTCATATTACCATCGATCGATGAGACACATAGACGTTGACAACACGTGCTGCGAGAACGTGTTTTGAACGTGCCGGCTGGTGCGCTCTGTACGTGTTGCAGAACGTGTTTTGAACGCCTTTATGCTGCTTGGGGTAGAGCTTGCACCCATTTTAAATCGATTGCGCATTTTAAATCAATTGCGGCTATATTTTGAATCTTAGTGGAATTATTAAACATTATTTCTAGAAGAAAATTAGGTTCTACATCTAAATCAAAAGTTATTTTTCAGTTTTCCCATTTAGAGTCACTAATTTATCAATTTTAAACAAGATACTTGTGACCAATAATATTTTGATTTAGGTTGACATAACATTATATTAGTAGCTTAAAACTACGAATGAATAAGTATTAGTCTTTTTTACTAATAGTTTAACTATAAATTTAAAGTCTCAACTTAACAGTGTATCTCTCCTTCCCCACAGTCGACCTTGTATTCACACCAAATTTAGATAGTAGATCTCCTTAAGATAGTGGGGTTGCAGACCTCACTGTGTTAAACAATAGAGTAAAATTTTGCACGATTCCAAAAAGAGCTCGCAAAAAATAATTCCTGAAGTATTGCTTCACAGTGTCTTCGAACTGTTTTCAGATGTTCTGAGTGAAACTTCTCTCCGTTACTCCCCCCTCCACCTCCTCTTTCTTTCAAAGGAACTGTTTTGAAGTTATAATTTAAATTACAATATCCTGAGAGGGAGACCTCGGTGAAAACGGGAACAGCAAACGAAAATCAGAAGTTTTTATTTTTTAAAGGTTTCTTCATTTAACATTGTATAATGGATTTTTGATTTGTTTATTTCACTGAAATTATTCATTTCTACCTTCTCTAATATATACGCATTCATTTAATTTGAATATTATGAAAAAAACATACTGTTAAACAATAGAAAATTTTACAATAATGATAATAATATAATATAATTTCGCAGCACTAAATCAGTTGTTTAACAATCAATATTAGATTAAAAATTCAGCTTATATTTTTAACGGCTTTATGATAAAGCGATGTGATATGTCTTTGTCGTAGCTAATTATATGTATAAATCAAAACTCATTTGAAAACGATTTTTTTAGTTTACATTCAAAAATAAAATAAAGTAGCCACAAGAAAAGAACAGATAAATATTAGAAACGTTATAAATACATTATTTATTTATTCTTAAATTTAATCAGGTATAAGAAATTGATGTTTATGCTTATTATTATTATTATTATTATTATTATTATTATTATTATTATTATTATTATTATTGACAGAAAAAAACTTGATTTAATTTTTTTTCCGACTTTCAGCACTGCAAAGACTTTTTTGTTTTTAAATTTTGTATCACGTACATGAAAACGTTGAAACATTTTTCAAAGAACTGCTGAGTGGATTTGTAGACTCCCCTTCCCCAATCCTCATTCTAAATGTTTTATTGGAAGAGACATAATATCTAAACATTATAACCGTGTATTTTTCTTTCTCTTTATGTTGTGACTATATACTTTGAGTAGCTGAACAATATCATGTGTGGGCATTACTCTCAAAATATACCGTGTACAAGTTGCATATAATTATTATCTTTTTTGAATTATTGTATTTAATTCGTAATGTGAAAAAACATCTGAATTTGATCTAGTTGGATCTAAATAGTTGGAAACACCATGTATTGAAAAAACTCTCTCTTAATCTTATATTTTCTGCTTGACTCTTTTTTATCTCAAATAATACAGTACCGCATTAAACTTCTAGCGAAATTTAATGGATATGTAAACAGGAAAATTCTTGCTTTTGACCTCTTTACATTAACGTGCTCTCATCTTGCGTTTTCCGAAAAAGCATCTACTTACAGATATGGCTTTAAATCTAAAAGTAATGCTAAAAGCATGGCAAACAAGTTTTCTAAGTATTTATTTATGTTACTTTTAGTCTCGAACAAGCTTTATCAAACTGAGTGAGGGAGAGTATAAAACCATGCATTAGTGTTTGGCCTAACTAACTTAACAATTGTTAAATAAACTTATGGTAGGGTAGACAGACCAATGAATGAATACTTAAGCGTAATTTCATTTTAAAAATTCATAGTATCGTTAAAAATTGTGGCACTAACGACATGAAAGAAAACATATTTAGAAAATGTTTGTAATATGTTTAAAAATTAGGGAGAGCTGTTATAATCATCAGGTTTCTGGAGGATTAAAAGTAAAAGAAATTCCCAAACACAGTGAAAGAATAAGGCTACTTCAATGCATGTGCTATTGTAGACATTGTTTTCTCTTCATGAAGACAATACAGCAATTTTAAAAACACATTTCCAATTTTTTCATTTTGAAGAAAAGTAAGGTTATTATTTCACTTCGCTTCTCATTACCCTACTTACAATAAAAAGAAACTAGGAATATTATTTTTAAAAAAAAACATAATAGATATTAAATAATAATGCACAATGGTTCTAATTTTCCAAAAATAATTATACAAAATAAAATATTATTCAAAACCCACAAATAGGAAGAAAAAATAAAAATAGATTATTTTCCGACTTTCATCATGTCAGAAGTGAATATTTCCTGCCGTAGCTGTATTACAGGAAGCAAAAAAAAGCACGTTGTTATATTGATTATCCTACCAGTTTTCTACATCTTGAGAACCATTTAACTAACTTAAAGAATCTGAGTCGTCTTATTAACCATCTCTGTACGCCTAAAAAAATTTTTAAATGTCCACTAAAATTTGTAATAAAATTCTTACCCTGTAAAAACTTCCGGTTAGCAATGAAATGGAACTTTAGTTTTGGAAATTGCGTCTGTAATCAAAATCTATTAAGCGAATAATTGAACATTAATGTTAACGACAAGTGTCAGGATAAAAAACACCCTCCCAAATTAGTCCTTTCTAACCAACTCAAAAAAAATTGCATTGCAATTTAGGCGCTAGTTTCAAA
This sequence comes from Uloborus plumipes, assembly GCA_038373865.1. NCBI lineage: Eukaryota > Metazoa > Arthropoda > Arachnida > Araneae > Uloboridae > Uloborus > Uloborus plumipes. The sequence continues at coordinate 41,229 of JAXGGA010011298.1, forward strand.
TATACAAGACAGGGGGCATAAGGAAATACAAAAAATTCTCTAAAAACGATACTAGATTAGGAGAAAAAAAAAAAGTGCTTCAGAAAAAATAAAAAACATCCCGTGATAAAATTAAACATTAAAAATCCTGATCAAAGTTAAAATAAAGCCCCCAACTGTAAAGTAATCTCTCTAAAATCGGCCATGCTTTTTCTAGCCCCAGACTCATGGGGGGCATAATTTACTCATTAGACCGTTGTAAACTAAATTATAAACTGGCAGACTTTTAAAAGTCTAAAATTCTTTCATTCAAGTACCTGCGAAACAAACAGATTCCGCCGGTCTATCTAACATCATCAGATCTATCCTACGCATCCTAATGAAACAGAGTGTTTCTTAAATATTTAGATACATCGAATTCTTTGGAAGTTTTGTGGAGGAGCTATCCATATTCCCAGGTGGATCATATGATGAATCTTATTTCGAAAGTTTGGAGGACAATAGCAAATTTTTCAAATATTTTTGAAGTTTTCTGGAAAGAGTATATTAATGCATTGTCAAAAATACGGATTGGTACCTTCAACGAGTTTCATTCTGTAAATCACGGTTTTGTGGGTGTGCAATTGAAGTCATTCAATACAATGGAAATATCACAAAAACGATGGATTAAGCTACATTCAAGGTGTAAAGTTGTAGCATTAAACAATTTTAACCGCACAAAAATTTAAACGGATGAAAAAGGTAATATATCTTATTTACAACGTCATTAAATTTTTATAAAAATGTGTCATTATGAGTTTGTATAGCATTATGTAAAGAAAAAAAAAAAACTACTAATGCAATGGACGTTATAAAAGGGCGCTTTTCATTTTTCAAGAGCCTTATAATGTTGACCGAAATAATGTTACCCATGGCATGTTTATCAGCTTAGAGGAATTCAGGAGTTATTTATTTTTTGTTACAATTATTCAAATATAATGCACTAATTTGTCAGTGAACTTAAACTTGGCATACACAAGCATGTGTTTCGGTCAAATCTTTCAATCGCAGTAATGCGAATTATTTTTCATTTGTTTTGAATAGACTAGAAGATTCGTTATTTTCCGCAGTTTCTTAAACATGGCTAGGCATGTGCAAGTTTTTCTTCAGCCAATAATACAATAATTAGGTGATTTCAAAACAATTAATTTTGCTCCTTGTAAGCAGCTGAAAGAATTGAATATAAATAAGTACTGTAAAGGCAATGCTTGAAATTGCGTCCATTTTATGTTAAGCGTGTTTAAGGCTTTGGAAAGATATACGATGAATATATTTAACTAATATTCATTAAACTTAGCGCATGTGCCAAATATTTGATTGTTTACTGACTTAAGCGATGAATAAATGAAAATGAAAACACGCGAAAAATTTTTCGAATTAAATGTTTTTTGAAACTGCCTTTAACTATTTTCCTGACTCAATCTTAGAGTAATTTTCGTTCAAAAATGCTCTTTTTCTATTAGTTTCCGTTATGTCGTACATGTTAAAATGCGTCAAGCATCATTCTGTTTGCACAAAAAAAAGTGCATTTAGTTAAAGTGTCTTTACATTCCTGTAAACTAAACAAGGCACGAATTTTATTAAAAACATTTTCACAGAAAAAAAAAAAGAGAAAAAAAATGGAAAATGTTAATGAATCTTAGAAGTTGATTTTGTTTAATTATAATTTGGACATTTTGGCTATTTTCAAAATGTTTTGCTTTTTCTTAAATAGGCTGAGTAAATAAAAGAGGGAAGAAAATGGCATTTATTTTTATTGTCTTAAATTTCCCAACACG